>JAVYIG010006672.1:0-113722 GCA_035222895.1 Strongylocentrotus droebachiensis | reverse complement strand
CCTCTATTCACCTTTAAGAAAATATGATTGAATTGAACATGAATTATGTAACATAATTTGACTAGAACATGATAAACTGACATGTCATCATAATAATAATTATGCTTTAATATCGTAATAATGCAGGTATGTCTCTATGCTCTTAAAAGATAGTAAAGGAAGTTAATTAATCTAATTTGAACGAACCATAAACCTAGTGAGGAAGGCGGAAATTAACTTAATGCACATCAGAATAACAAGATATAATACATGTAGTAGAAATGAAGGTATAATACACCGATTCCTTTCCAATTCAAAATATATCTAGGAAATCTTAAAAAAAATAAATAGATCTCGTATAATGTTTTGCATATGCGACAAATAGCTTAAAAATGTTATTTTATACACACCATTTAAAAGTCTAACAGCATAAAGAACATAAAGCAAATCAATATAACATTTGAATTTTAATGGAAAATAAATGAAATGAAGTAATTCATCTTTAAATTAGTAAATTGAATTTAATTTGAATATGAAATTAACAGCAAATGTGTGTTCTTTTTACACCGTTGGGCTATAGACCAAAATAACATCCCACCCTCCTCTTATACAGCGGGGTTCCTTGCTACCGGTATAGTGTTACGATCTAAAATATGTTCCATAGTTTCAAACTAAATCATCAGTATCTATTTCACTGTCATATTTACTCTGTTTACCTTGCAACGGACACAGTATAGGTATTTCTAAATGTTTTTTTAACGATATAGATATCAATATAAATATACCCAATAATTAAAAGCTAATCATTGCAATAGGACTAGAATGTAAACCATAAACAAATGAAATGGCACTCTTAAATATTTTACCTTTTCTCAAAAGATCCCTCATCTTTTTCTCTCTCTCTCTCTCTTCTCTCTGTTGTGTTCCCAAATTTGTCTCTTTTCATTTCTAGTTTTCTCTCTGTTTAATAGAAATATTCGAGGTGTAATATGTTTAACAATTCTTCTTCATTTCTATCTTAATTTTTGTTGAAGGTATTATATTCTTTTATATGTTTTACCTTATGTTTGATCTCATTTGTATTTTTGCTATTATATATGCATGATTTATTGAATAAAGAACATATTTATATTTGTTGTGTTTATTACAAGTTTTAGTTGGTAATTTTAATTCGGACAATAGTGCGCTTAGAAACACCTGTATTAAGCGCCTAATAAATGTTATATATTATTATTATTATTATTATATAATTTTGAACAATGCAAATGTGTACATTATGAATGTATCAGTCTTTGGACTGATTTAAAAAGAATTTTCTTTCAATAAACCTAGCCAAATAAATGACTGAATGAATACATTAATTATAAATGCCTGATAAGCAAATAGAGATAAAGGAGGTACGGAAATCAGGGAATGTACACAGTAAGGCCCTTACGTTTAAAGTTTTTTATGCACAGATAAAATTATATTAAACAATTATGGATAATTACAGAAAATGTCCTTGGAACAAACAAAGGAAGAAACAAAGATAGAATTATGACTTCACCATGATTGCCAAGACAAGTTTTAAGTAAAAAAAACTTTGACAAACAATATATCTATAATACCCTTGCATTTTTTAAAACAAACCTTTTCAGATATATTGTAATATTTTGAGAACAATAATTTGCTTTATTACGTTGCCACTACCATGAACACTTAGATAATCTTTTCAGTATTACAAATATCATTGGAAGGATGCAGCTGCTCATCCCCCGTAATAGCGGGAATGCATGACTGTGTATTATATTTACAATGTATGCTTTCAGTCGATTAGAAGGTGTGCTACCCCCCTTCCCTCGTCTTTGCTTTTGATTATCTACCTACATCTGTCTATAAAATAAATGCAATTTGCAATAATGAGCGCAACGCCTAGATATTTCATAAGCGTAAACGTTACATAGTCTACTGCCGACGGCATAATGAAATCGGTCATCATTATGAAAGCATTATAATAGAGTGGAGTCTAGACCGACTATTGGATTTAAATCACATTATGATAGCATTATAATAGACCGGAGTCTAGACTGACTACTAGATTTAAATCACACTTCGGCACAGGCTTGCAAGACATGGGCACTGAAAGGAATGCATCCGGAGTTTTAAAGTTCCGACATTTGATGAACAATCATCTCATAATTATTTGGGCCAAGAGATGCCCCATATATCCTAATTATTGGGCAGTAAGATACTCATAATATTCTCATATCCAGACATATGCTACGAGGTGCCTGAATACATATTTTTATCTGGTGTATATGTTGTTGTCTATAATTATGAGCTGTGACAACGGAGACAAGGCAAGAGTAGATAACATGTATATGGTGCATTTATTCCACTTAACCGAATAACAATCTGAAATGGTTGGGTTTTGTAAGTTTGTTAAACTTCACATTTCATCTGCAAACTGAAATTTACTCCCATGTCTCATGGAAGATGTGAAGCATATCATCAGTGCAGAAAGCAATCTCTCCCGTCTTGAATGCTTGCAAAAGTACTTATATGATACTGCTATCTTGAAATCAGTGAGAATGTTTTTGATGTATTTGAGCTCTTTTGTGTACTGGTCGATGCTCAGCAGACCCTGATGTGGCTTAACCCATGCAATGATAACTGAACCATCTGACACACAGCAGGGTAAGCGATATAACCATCATCTTTGCGGATGCTATGAATGATAGCACCAGACACATCGTTGATAACTTGTACCTGAGACGGATATCGGAAATAAGATGTACTCATAGAAACGACAATCGCTTGACTGGATGGCATCGCTAACATCCGACATGGTATAAATCCCAAACACGTTATCTCTCTTATTGCCTTCCCCCTTCTGGCTTAAATACTTGTATATTATTGCCTACCGCATTGTAACCTATGAAGATGAGCCCATCCTTGCCTACAGTGAGACTGCAACATATGCCTTTCGCAACATCCATTGTCTCAAACGTTACATCAAGCTTGTCACAAAGCTCTGTGTACAAGGAAATTCTGTTATTAGTGTCGCGTATGACGTATCGACCATCAGGCATGAAGTGTAAGGCACTAACTTTAACATATTTCAGAACGGTTTCTTGTATGATGCCCTTAGAAGAATATATCACTATTCCTCCATCTCCACAAACAACAGCCATCTGATTATTCGGTGATATTACCATTCCGCTCATCCTTTTTCCCGCAGGCAGTGGAGCTTCCGTGCGCAGAACCCATTTAAACTCTGTATGTGCAGGGGACTTCCCTGGTAAGTGTTAGCTGGCCCAACCGGAGTCCATCCGATCCCTGACTCCTGAAGCCAATACTTTCACCTTCGTCAGCAGTTCTTTTGGGCAGCTCCTCATCTGGTCTGATTTGGTTTAGAAGCTCTTTCAGCTGTTGACACATCGCCTTATGTGCGGTAAGAGCCTCTGTCTGAAGAGGAAAATGAAGACCATTCTTAACCAAGTCCAGAACCTTCTTAATCTCGTCTATCTGCTCACGAATCGACTTCTCGACGTCTCCCAATGAAGTCTCAAGTTTTCCTAGCTTGTGCTCAATTTCATTTTTCAACACCGTCTTTCTTTCCTTCAATTTCTCAACAAATTCCTCAAAAGTCGCATCTATTTCACCATTGAGTCGTTCCTGTATGTTATGCACCCTTTTACGCTGGTCTTCAACAAAAGTGAAATACTGGTCAACGTTGCGTATCTTTTCATCCGCTTTAGATTCAAGTCCTCGACGTGATTTCTTTTGCTCGGTTTCATATTCGCCTGCTTCTAGGATAGTGTGAGCATCCTTTGCATGCTCTAATAAGCCACACTTGCAGCAGACATACTTGTTACAGTTGAGACAAAAAACATTCTTCGTCGTAGTTCGGATGTTTCCGACATTTGTTCCATTTTCTTTGTAATGAGTTGTTTTCTTGATTACGGTTGGTACAGACCTGGCCCTGGGTCTCGACATCTTCAACAAGTGATCTGACTGTTATGTTTGTTTGCAGTCTACCGACGTCTCCACCAGGAGCCGAAGTCTCCTCCCCTGCACGTAGGACACAACAGCTCTCCACGGGACTCCAGGAGAGTCTCAAGACAACCTTTGCAGAAGGTGTGAGAGCAGGTCAGGTTCTTGGGTTCCTTGAAGAAGCTCAGGCAGATAGGACACTCGAGGTTCTTCTTATTGACAGCCTGCATTTGCTCCAATGAAGTAGCCATCATCGACAACTCAAGCACACGACCTGACAGAGTTAGAAAAAAGATCGTTTAATTAACAGCCAACTCAATCAAAAGTGTGAAATATTTTGTAAATACTTAGCTGGCTATTATTGCACTGAAAAATGTTAAACATAATGCATTCCATGATTAATATGCCTATAGCTACCTGGTACAACATTATGCAATTACTGTGCTTATTCTTTAGAACTTACGTTACGAAGTAGCTATAAGGGCGAATCTACTTTCAATAAGCCGTATTATGATTATATCTTATTCAGCAATGCAGTTGTATGAGTATGTATTTTTTTCTGGTGGGAATTTCCACTGACATTCATAACAGGAAGTATTATGTTGAACCTTTGCACTTGTGATCCTTCCGCTTAACCTAAACGTTCACCCACGCACATCTCAGCAATCCCTCTCGCCATTACAAGTTAAATGAGTATGATTTGTTTCCCCTTAGGGGTAGGTTTTCTCACTCATAAATATTTCATGGATCTCACACCCCAAATAAACGCCTCTAATAAAATCTGACAGATGCCCCTTTTCCTTGTAAAATGTTCCCATTTTCTTTCTCTTAAGTGCCCCTTTTCAGGTACGAGAAGTGCACCCTTACCATCTCCGATAAGTGTCCCTTCACCTCTCATAAATGCACCTTATCAAATCTCACCGTTCATTTTGACAAGTGCCATCTTTTCATTATTACAGTTCCCCCTTTTCATTTCTGCTAATTGCCCCTATTCCAATTTGAGATGTGACCCTTTTATTTTGACACATGTCTCCTAATCCCTTTTAGTGTGATCAGATGAAAATAAATTTTATCCGGAAAATCATAATTATAGTTTGAAAAGAGATCACCATCATAGGCCTATATTACAAAACTTATTTCACAAGGTAAATAATTATATAACTCGAAAAAATATCCCGATGATATATATATACTTCAAGAGAAACCTGTGGAAGTCAAACAGGTTGACCAACTCAGAGGGCGCTGTTTACTTATTGGTCACGACAGGGATTAAGGTAACCGTTGCTCCTAAAGAGAGTCCAAAAATCACTCCCATTTCAGTAAAAGCTCCCCCTTGGATAAGAGTAATGAGCAGTGGCGTAATTATAGGGGGGGGGGGGTGCAAGGAGGAAGGAAAGGCGCTTCACACAAAAAGGTGAGAGCAAGGGGAAAATTAATGGCAATGAAGGTGAACGTGAGATGATATAAGGAGATACTATTACTATGCTCGAGAATGCCCTTTAGATATTATATTTATGTGAATACACCTCTAACAACAGATTATGTTAAAGCAATGTCACGATTTGATTTCATATTGAGTATTAAGCCTGTTAACAGAAAATGATTACCAATGTTTATCGTCGTAAATATCTCGATTACAATGGCTACATAATCCCGTTATCTTTACCATATTTATATTCTTTTAACAAGGTAAAACATAAAATGCTCCATTATTTTTTTCTTTCTAAGAAATTAATAATAAATAAGATCAGTATAATAAGCATAACGATGAAAACAGTATCTCCATCATAATATGGTACTCTGAGATTTAATAAATAAATATATATGTATGTGCAAAAATTGTTTACTAGCCTATCGACTTCATTGATTCTCTATTTGTAATCTTATTGATTATTGTATAATAGATGATTATTCTCACTTAAGTCGTAAAAGACCACTCCATGACAAATTTGGGGTCCTGGGTTGAGTGAATATTATTTTGTTTAACAAACAGGATTGAGAATTGATAGTTGTTTCAAGCTCTTTGCTTATTCTCTCTCAACAAAGTTAAAGCAACGATGATTGTGGTGATGATTTCCCTAAGGCCAAACAAAAAAAATCATTTGGTTGTTCTCGACCGCCCGCTCTTTTTTTTCATTCAATTTTGTTATTATTTTAAATTCAATTTTTTTTTTTTTTTTTTTTTTTAAATAATTTTTTGGGGGTGCAATCTTAAATGCCAAACATACCATTTTATGCATTTGCAAGGATCAGAATGCGTCCCGTTGCCAGTTTTGTCTTTTCAGTACGCAATTAGGTATTTATTAAATTTGCCATTTTTATTTTTCTATGTCAAAATGCCGTTCATTCAAATCAGGTTCTGAGCATTCTTAAACTCATTTTAAAGCCCATCTGTACTAGTTTACAGGAGGGATTAGACCACCCTGCAAGGTCACTGGACAGGTGGTTATCTCATCATATCAGCTCTCAGTTAATATAAGATAAAGAGGATCATGGGGGACCAATGGTCACCGATTAGGCATTGTTTGCTACATAGAGGGCGCAAGTAGCTATAAGTAGTACAATGGAAATTTAAAAGGTGCTGTATTTCAAAGCCCAAAATACTTTCTGTGTTGGTCTTGATATTCATTGTACATTAAACTAGTCTTTTACCATATTAAAGTGTTTTATAGACTTTGTTTGTTTAAATGCTTGACAATCCCAATGATTTGTTTTTTTATGGAAACAAAAATATTATTAAAAAAAAAAATGGGAAAAAAAAAATGGGAAAAAAAAAAAAAAAAAAAAAAATCCTCCCGCCCGCCCCTACTCCAGAAAAGCAATCGAGGACAACCAAACAATTTTTTTTTGTTTGGCCTTAAATGGTGATATATATTGTAATAGTAATAATAACTTCTGGATTGACGAAGAAGCAGCCATAAAACAGTGTTACTTAATAATATTTTTTTTTTTAATTGATAGTCGGTTTGGGGGCATGCAATTACTAGAGGCCTATGTGCGTTATTATGTAAGCAATTCTGCCGGTATTGAACTTTTGGGGTTTGCGTTTGGGTATTGTATTGATTGCAAACGTTTCAAGGTTGAAATCACAGACACTGAATATAAACATTTATTTCACAGCGTATGACATATTATAAATCAATATGTACGGAAATGCGTGGAGCTCTATACATGCTCTAGTTCTGTCATTAAATACATATATATGCTGCAAACTCCTGGATAAGTATTTATGTTAATATATAGTTTAAAACAACAGACTGAGTATAAATGGTCGATATAAAGTTCAGTCAAGGCACTAAAAGGCCTACTCGATCACTACTAACATAAACAGTTTGCAAGTTATTCATCAGTACAGTAATAACAGGTAGATGTAAGCTGTAAGAACCCAAACCTCCCTAGTAATACCTATTGTTGTGGGTCAAATCATGGACATACTATACGAAGTCAATGGTCAAATTATCGAACATTTGCTTTGGGGTGATCAGATCTGTGTCTTTGATGTAGTGTACAGCAGAGAAGATTAAGTTAGGAAATTAAGATAGGAGTGGAAGACAAAAGCCATATGAGAAAAAAAAGGAGAAAGAGAGAGAGAGAGAGAGAGTGTATCTATATGTGTCTGTTTCACTTTATAACGCAACTTTCTCCCACTCTAAAGGGTCAAGGATTTCATGAAAACCGAAGGTTAGAAACCACGAGAGTTTGTAATTTTAGAATCTTTCTTCCTCGCTCTCATCATTTAGAAATAGGAATATTTCAGGCAACCAAGTGCCTGAATACCTCCATTTGGAGGCAAAGAAGTGCCCGAATATTCTTCTAATTGACAGCGAGGTACCCAACAAATATTTTATTGCCCAAATTACATTTGGGCAATGAGATGGCCGAATATCCTCATATTTGTGTATCGAAGTGACTGAATAATTATATGAATTGTTGTATTTATGTACTTCTTGGCGAGGTGCCCGCATACATTATTGTTTGTATTATCAAGTGTGTCCATTACAATTTTGTTTAACCCTATTAAAATGTATTTTTTTTAAAGAATCAGATGTACCTGTATAGGTACCCGTTAGGTATACATAGCACATGCTGAGTGCCAGAGTGATGCAAAGTGAACCTTCTATGATGACTTTGGAAATGAGGTGACGCGAAGTTTTTTTTTTTTTTTTTAAGGGGTGAAGTAACACAAATGAAAACAGATTGAAAAACACTGATCTAATTTCATCTTCCTCTTTCTGATAACTCTTCGTTAGGATCTATACATGACTATTATGCAATTAGAAACATTGAATTAAAGAGCACTCCAATCTTTTTGTAATAAGTTCAGAATCAGATTAGCGAAATTTGAAATAAAACGGACCAATAATGAGACAGTTGTAAATGTTTGACAAGTGATATCACTAAAGCTATGCAAATCTCAAATTGGTTATTTGGTTAGTGGATTGTGACGTATACTCATGTTTTTTCCTTCAAACCTGAAAGTCCCTTCTCCCTTGGGGCACTCCTCCAAATATATTATGGATAGCTTAATATCGTATGTCCTCTAGAAAGAAAAGGCCCTCTCGAGTCAAACATTTTGAAGAAGAAAAAATATTGAGAGAGTTTTTTGTTGTTGGAACAAATGGGAAGTCATCACAGTGATCGATGTAGAGGACACTTTTTTTTTTTTTGG
The DNA here is from genome assembly GCA_035222895.1 of Strongylocentrotus droebachiensis. Classification (NCBI taxonomy): domain Eukaryota; kingdom Metazoa; phylum Echinodermata; class Echinoidea; order Camarodonta; family Strongylocentrotidae; genus Strongylocentrotus; species Strongylocentrotus droebachiensis. The sequence goes on along the minus strand of JAVYIG010006672.1, from coordinate 105,099 downwards.
TCTCGAAATATGGAAATTTGTCATTTTGTTCCGTAGGGGGGGGGGGGGTATGGTCACCTTTTTTAGGTCAGCCATTGGCACATTTTTTTTTTTATACAAAAAAAATAAAAAATATATATATATATATATATATGATAAATCTTGCCATAATATATAATAATAACACTCTTGGAAAACGATTCTTATCCTTCTTTTTACATCGTTATATTTTCTCTCATTCTCCATCAATAGTATTTGTGACAAGGGCTAGGAGGCTGCAGCGCCTTAATACTTTTGAAGGGAAAATCGGATAAATGTCATGTCATCAGCAAGGCGCTATGTCAGTAGTTTCCCATTGTTTATAATTTAATCTACCGGTAGTTATTATTTTTTGGGAAGACATTATTGTTGGTGGTATATTGCTCTTAAATACAAAAAGACTCACAATTGTATATTGAGACAAGAGATACCCCCCCCCCCCTGTTTGTCATTAATCTTATTTCTTCGATTTTTTAAAAACTTTTCTTCAGTTTTATATTCTTGAACTTGATGACTTCGATAATTCAAGGATAAGGTCTTTTCGGTTGAACAATGATTATTCAAATGTTCTCTATTTCTCTATAGTCTGTGGTAAATGCTCAATGCCTATAGTAAACTTTTTTGTTTAAAATTAAATTCTATTATTCCATTGATGCTTTGGACACCTCTATGCATGCCGATTCCCTTGTGTATGACCCTTGTTAATGTTGCTATGATCATTGGAGTGGATATAGTTTAGTGAATTCAAGGGATTCAACCACTATTAAACTGAATGAAGCAGCTATCCTTTTGTGGGTGGTAGGGCGTGGAGGGGAGAGGTAGTTATCCCAGAAATTTAGAATGTTTGACATCATTTTTAGTCACTACGCAGGGGGGGGGGGGGGGGGCAATCAGGGGCGTCGCTAGACCTTTTTCAGTGGGGGGGGGGGGGTGTAGACGATTCGTTTTTACCGTTCTCGACTCTTAATCCTTGTCTGAATTTAGTTTCCTCCCTCCCCCTCCTGCGCGAAGCGCGGAAGCTTAGAATTTCATTAAATTATAATAACAAGAAGACGATTCGTTGTACCGTTCCCGACTCTTAATCCTTGTCTAAACTTAGCCTTGTTTCCCACTCCCGCGTCAAGCGCGGAAGCTTTGACGTTTCATTAAATTATTATAGAAATAAGACGATTTGTTGTACTATTCTCGACTCTTAATCCTTGTTTGAATTTAGTTTCCCCCTTGCGGAATACCGACACAGCTGACCCGACACAGCAACATATAATATGCGTATCTTGATTGCTCCCTCCCTCTTTTTTACTCCCACTCCTCCTCTTTCAGGCTCTTACCCCCCTCTCTCCTCTTTTTCATGCCCCGTTTCTTTTGTACCCTTTCACTCTTTTTTTTCTTCTTTTTTCTTTTCTCCTTTTCTTTCTTTTCCTTTCTTTCCTCTCCTTCCTCTTTTATTTTGATATCTTTTTTTCCATTCTTTTTCCTCCCCCCCCCCCTTTTCTCTCGTTTTTTCCCTCCCCCTTTTCTCATTTTCCCGACGGCAGTGCAATTTTACCGACAATATCCCGACAGGTTGGGGTGTCACACCCCCCCCCCACACACACACACACACTACCCCCCCTCCCCCTCCCCCCCCCCCCTCGCCTGCGACAAGAGGTCCACTTAAAAAAAAAACACTGATTGGAACCGTTTCGGTGTTCAAAACTTAAAGACCCTCAGTTTTTGAAGAAAAATCGAAAATCGAGTCTGATGCTAAGAATGCTGAATACAGTTTGACATCATTCGCTGGAGTAAGGCTATTCTTTACTCATACTAATGTTAATGGAACATCTTTAATATGGCAGAATGCGTCTTCTGGTTTTTCGATTTCTTCTTGATTGCTTACCTTTACGCTTGCCGTTATAACCGCTGACATTATTATACGAATATCATCTACAGAAGCTTTCATATACCTCCTGCATGTATTCTCTAAAATCAATACTTTTGATGACTCGGTCTTTCACTTCTTTTGGAATTGTTTTTCTCACACAAATGACACTGGACAAAGGACTAATTTCTGGAAATGTCAGTGACCAAATTTATACTTCAAGTTTATTCCTTCTATTTCCTTTAAAAATGTAATTGAATTGAACATGGTAACTGACATAATTTCATCATAATAATAATTATGCTTTTATACCGCAATAATGCAGGGATGTCTCTGCTCTTAAAAGATTATAAAGAAAATTTACTGTAATGCATATATATAACAAGATAAACTAGATGTACTGTAGTAAAAACAAAAGGCATATAAAACATTAAATCCCTTTCCAATTCAAAATGTAACTATGAATTAATAAATGGATAATCACATAGATTTTATGCAAATGCGGCAAAAAATAGCTTTAAAAGTTTATTTATAAACACCAACATTACAAGTCTAACATCATTGAGTACATAGAGCAAATCAATTCATAACATTACATATTTTAAGTTTAAATAAGTAATATCAATATAATATATACAGAGCGAGTCAGAAAAAATGTCCCACTTTTTAAAATATGAATATTTTATCATGGGTTTCATGATGTGTGTTGATAAAGTTATCCTCTTAGTACATTTATATACTATTTTTCATTTGAATCTCTGCATGCATGACTAAACATCAGACAATCTTTACCAGACTGCCAGATCTCACTTGCGCCAAGTTACTGGGTGAGGAATAAAATAGTGTTTTGAACAAAGACAGTCAGACAGACACACACACACCAACACACACACATATATATATACACACACACGCGCACACACCCACATACTCACACGCACAAGCGCATGTACACACACGCGCGCACGCGCACACACAACACACACAGTAACAACTATTTCATAATTTCCCCTTTTCTGATTAAGCATTAATTGTTATCAAGATTGCTGAATGTTTAAGTTGCATTTCCCTGACAATCTTTCCCTTTAGTACACATTCACTTTCACCATCATATCGTCCTCATCATCATTGTCATCATCTTAATCTTCATCATCAACATCATCATCATCATCATCTTGAAGCTCTAAACGCAACAACATCCGCCAATACGCACCAAAAGGACAGCGTCCACTCAACTTTTCGTACGAGTATAAGAATTCCCGATCAAAAGTAACAGTTTGGGTGGGCACTATTTTATTCCTCACCCAGCAAATCTGGCAGTCTTGTAAAGATTGTCTAATGATCAGTCATGAATGCAGAGATTCAAATTAAAATGATACCTAAACGTACTGGGAGGATAACTGTATTAAAACGTATCATGCAACCCATGATTAAATATTCATACTTCAAACAATACAAATTTAAAAAATGGGACATTTTTTCTGACTCACTCTGTATATACCCGATATTAATCATTAAGTCGCTTGTATTAGGATTCAAATTTAACCATGAACAAGTGAAGGCACTCTTAATTATGTTTACCTTTTCTTAACATATCCCTCATTCTCTCTCTCTCTCTCTCTCTCTCTCTTTATCTCTCTTCTCTCTGTCGTATTCCCCAGCTTGTCCCTTTTCATTTCTCATTTTCTGTCTGTATTATTGGAAACGTGTGTTCCTTGTAAATTTTTGTAAATGTATGCAGTATTCTTTTATATTATTGTTATCAATGCAAATATGTAAATTTTGAATGTATCAGTCTTTGGACTGATTAACAAGGAATATTGTTTCAAAAAACCTAGCCGAATGAATGAATAAATGAATAAATTAATTTTAAATGCATGATAAGCAAAGAGAGATAGAGGAGGGAACGGGAATAAGGGATTGTGCAGAATAAGGCCCTTAATAAAGTTTTTTTTACCCACAAATACGGTAAACAATTATGAATAATTATATAAAAATAGATAATGACCTAATTTTTAAAAAATGTCCTTGAAACAGAAAAACAAACAGAGAAAGAAACAAACATAGAATTATGCCTTCACCATGATAACCAATATATCAAAACTTACATCTTCATTCAGACATTTAAATGCTAATTTTATTGGAGGAGCTCGCGCCTTTGAATTTTATCTGAAACAGATATATGGCGCCATACAAATGCTGTTCATCATCGTCATCATCATATGAAGTAAGTAAACAATCTTGGACAAATTGCATATCTATAATACCTTGCATATTCTAAAACAACCATTTTCGGATACATTTTAATATTTTGAAAACAATAATTTGCTTACGTTACCACTATATCATGAACACACAGATAATCTTTTCAGTAATACAAATAGCACTGGAGGGAGGCAGCTGCTCATCCCCCGTAATAGAATGGGAATGCATGACTGTGTATTATATCTGCAATGTATGCTTTCAGTCGATTAGAAGGATTGCTACCCCCTTCCTCGTCTTTGATTTTGTCTATAAAATAAATGCAATTTGCAATATGGAGAGCAACGCCTCGATACGTTATAAACGTAAACGTTACATGGTCTAAGTACTGTCGACAGTAAAATGAAATCGGTCAAAATTATGATAGCATTATAAAAGAGCAGAGTCTAGAACGACTATTTGATTTAAATTACATTTCGGCAAAGGCTGGCAGGGCAAGGGCACTGAGAGGACTGCATCCGGGAGTTTTAAACTTCCGACATTCGATGAACCATCATCTCACAATAATTATGCGGGCAAACAGGTGCCCCATATATCATAATCGTTGGGCAGCGAGGTACCCAAATATCCTTCTATTCAGAAAACGAGGTGCCTAAATGTATATTTTTATCTGGTGTTTGTTGGTGACTAATATGACCTGTGACGGAGACCAGGCAAGAGTAGATAATATTTATATGGTGCATGTATTCCACTTAACCAAATAACAATCTCGAATGGTTGAGTTTTGTAAGTTTGTTAAATTTTCATCTGCAAAACTGAAATTTACTCCCATGTCTCATAGAAGATGTAAAGCATATCATTATAGCAGAGAGCAATCTCTCCCGTCTTGAATGCTTGCAAAAAGCAATTACCATCGTATGATTTCATCATCTTGAAATCAGTGAGAATGTTTTTGATGTATTTGAGCTCTTTTGTGTACTGAACGATGCTCAGCAGACCCTGGTCGTGCTTAACCCATGCAATGATAACTGAATCATCCTGACACACAGCAGGGTTAGGGATATAACCATGTTTGCTGATGCTATGAATGGTAGTACCAAACACATCGTTGATTACATGTACATAAGACGCACACTCATATGGGTCACCGCCTCCACTCTTAACGACAATCGCTTGACTACATGTCATCGCAAATATCTCCCATGGTACAAATCCGTTACACGCAATCGTTCTAAATGCCTTCCCTCCTTCTGGCCAAAATACCCGTATTTCCTGTAATGTATTGTAACCTATGAAGATCAGCCCATCGTTGCCTACAGTGAGACCGCCATAGGTACCATTCAAAGCACTCCTTGTCTCAAACGTTACATCAAGCTTTTCACAAAGCTCTGTGTACAAGGAAATTTTGTTATTATAGTCGCGTACGACGTATCCACCATCAGGCATGAGAGTGTAAGGCTTGAACTGAAACAGATATCAGAACGGTATCTTGTATGATGCCCTCAGGGGAATACATGTATATTCCTCCGTCTCGACATACAACAGCCATCTCATTGTTAGGTGATATTACCATCCCGCTCATGATTTTTTCCAGCAGGCAGTGGAGCTTCCGTGCGCAGAACCCATTTAGACTTTGTATGCGCAGGGACCTCCCTGGTGTGTGTTAGCTGGCCCAACCGGAGTTCATCCGATCCCTGACTCCTGAAGCCAATTTGTTCACCTTCCTCAGCAGTTCTTCTGGTCAGCTTCTCATCTGGCCTGATTTGGTTTAGAAGCTCTTCCAGCTGTTGACACATCGCTTTATGTGCGGTAAGAGCTTCAGTCTGGAGAGGAAAATTAAGACCATCCTTAACCAAGTCCGTAACCTTATTAATCTCGTCTATCTGCTTACGAATCGACTTCTCAACGTATCCCAATGAAGTCTTAAGTTTTCCTAGCTTTTGCCCAACTTCTTTTTTCAACACCCTCTTTCTTTCCTTCAATTTCTCAACTGAATCCTCAAAAGTCGCATCTATTTCACCATTGAGTCGTTCCTGTTTGTTATGCAGCCTTTTACGCTGGTCTTCGACGAAAGCAAAATACTGGTCAAAGTTGCGTATCTTTGCATCAGCTTTAAATGCAAGTTTCTTGACGTTATTCTTTTGCTCAGTTTCATGTGCGCCTGCTTCCAGGATAGTGTGAGCATCCTTTGCATGCTCTAATAAGCCACACTTGCAGCAGACATACTTGTTACAGTTGCGACAATAACATTCTTCATCGTAGTTAGGATGTTTTCGACATTTGTTCCATTTTCTTGGTAATGGTTCGTTTTCTTGATTACTGTTGGTAAGGACCTGGCCCTGGGTCTCCACATCTTCAACAAGTGATCTGACTGTTATGTTTGATGGCAGTCGACCCACGTCTCCACCAGGAAGCGAAGTCTCCTTTCTGCACGTAGGACACAACAGCTTTCCACGAGACTCCAGGAGAGTCTCAAGACAACCCATGCAGAAGGTATGGGAGCAGGTCAGGTTCTTGGGTTCCTTGAAGAAGCTCAGGCAGACAGGACACTCCAGGTTCTTCTTATTGACAGCCTGCATTTGATCCAATGAATTAGCCATCATCGACAACTCAAGCGACCTGACAGAGTTAGAAAAATATCGGTTTAATTCACAAGCCAACTCAATCAAAAGCGTAAAATATTTTGTAAATACTTAGCTGGCTATTATTGCACTGAAAATGTTAAACATAATGCATTTCATAATTAATAGTTCCTATAACTACCTGGTACAACATTATGACATTACTTTACGCTACTTCTTCAGCACTTACGTTACGAAGTAGCTCTAACGGCGACTCTGCTTTCGATAAGGCGTATTATGGTAATGTCTCATTCAGCAAGGCAGTTGTATGAGTATGAATTTTTTACGGGTGGAAATTTCCACTGACACTCATAACAGGAAGCATTATGTTGAACCTTTGCACTTGTGATCCTTCCGCTTAACCTAAACGTTCACCCACGCACATCGCAGCAATCCCTCTCGACATTACAAGTTAAATGGGTGTGATTATGTTTCCCCTAAGGGTTGGGAATTCACGCTCATAAATATTTATTGAATAAACACTGGTACTACCTGGCACTGGTACTGTTTGATTACGGTCATATCTATTTGCATAATTCGCTAATGCAATACTCGAGTTGTACGTTCCTTATTGTTGTGGGTTCATTGTGGGATATGCACATTGGAATATAACTTGGTGAACTATCTAAATATAATAATTATATTGTTATGAACGTCGTAATGCTGTATTGCGCATATCTTGCTACTTTCGTCTCTTTCCCTTTCCTCCATCTCTTTTTCTTCCATTCTGATCTTTCACATCCCATCAATTCTCTCTCTTGTACACTATCCTTGTTTCTCCTCTCTATATACCACCTCTCCCTCCCATCTGTTAACCTTAATATATATAATATATTTGTTAAGCGCTTAGAGACATTTGCGATAAGCGCTATATCAAAGCTAAATATTATTATTATTATTAACCTCAATTCTGTTCAATTCTTGCTCCCTTTAACTTTCTCTCATCCTCACTACAATTACTTTGTTCTGTTTTTCTCTTATCTCCGCTCCCATTACTTTTGTTTCTCTCTGTTTCTAACTATCTGCTATAGGTTTTCTGGTTTACCTGTCCGTGTAATGTATTCTACTGGGCTTTGTTGTCTCGATCTAACTGCGGTGTGTTTTCAATTTCCTGTTTACTTTGTCGTAAACATGTATTGTTATGTTAAATCATTCATATATGTATGTCTTATGCATGTAAGTATTCGTAATGTGTTATTCTCTATTGTGATTCCATGTTATTTTATGCAAATTTGAAACTTGATATTTTTATGGAAACAGAATGATTTTTATGCCGATTGTATTTTTGTATTGTTCAGTGCAATAAATCAAACTGAAATTGAACTTCTAATGATCGAGGAGTGTGAATGCATAATGTAAGCTATTGTTCAGATATTACTCCTTCTCTCTGTTTGCTCTGTGTGCACCCAATATACTGTAGATTATCGGCCGTACCCCCTCCCCCTCCCCTCCCCCCCCCCCCCACCTCCAAACAAAAAAATAGGTCCGGAAACTTATTTTGATACACCCCCTTCTGCTTTCCTGAACTAAGAGACTATGGGATTAGAAGAGATGGCCATGCATATTCTAGGAACCATGTCCAGTTGGACAAATTAAAATAACTTTCAGTTCTCATGAAATTCTCTGAAAATCATGATGTACTCAAAGTAATTTCGCCGGGTCGTCTTCGAACAAGTGTCTGTCCGAGTTTCGATTGCGTATACGCTAAATTAACGAAGATCGATTTCGTTCTTTTTTTATAATGTATTGCGCCCTCTTTCATTTGAATCTGATAGATGATGATTAATCTTGCCCTCTTATATTATTTTGAATACTTTTCTTCAGTATCATTTTCCTGGACAGAATGATTTCGTTAATCCGAGGATAAGGTCTTTTCTGTTGAACAATGATTATTCAAACGTTTCTCTATTTCTCTATAGTCTGTTGTAAATGCTCAATGCATATAGTAAATTCCTTTGTTTACAATTTAATACATGTATTCCATTGAATGCTAAGGAATTGTATTGATTCATATTTTGATGCTTGTGGCACCTCCCTGCATGCTGATTCCCTTGATGCGGATTTTTGAGCCTTATAAATGTTGTTATGATCATGAGAGTCGATATAGTTTAGTGAATTCAAGGGATTCAACCCATAACTGAATGAAACAGCTAGCCTTCTGGGTGGTGGGGCGTGGAGGGGAGGGGTAGTTATCCCATTTTTTTAATAGAAGGATTGACTTCTGTTTTAGTCACTATGCAGGCCCGTAACTAAGGGGGGGGCGGTATGGGGGATGCGTGGGCACCCCCTTCGCCGCTAGCGACTAGAGGTCCGCTTTAAAGAAAACACTGATTGAAACCGTTTCGGTGTTCAAAACTTAAAGGCCCTCAGTATTTGATGAAAACTCAAAAACGAGTCAGATGCAAAGAATGCTAAAGACAGTCTGACGTCGTTCGCTGGAGTAAGGATAGTCATACTAATACTACTCATACTAATGTCGATGGAACATCTTTATCATGGCAAAAGTTGTCTTCTGCTTTTTTTTAAAATTTATTCTTGATTGCCGACCTTTACGCTTGCCTTTATAACCGCTGACATCATTATACGAATATCATCTACAGAAGCTTTCACATACCTCCTGCATGTATTCTCTAAAATCAATACTTTTGATGACTCGGTCTTTCACTTCTTTAGAATAGTTTTTCTTCACACGAATGACACTGTACAAACAACTATTTTCTGGAAATATCAGTGACCAAATCCGTACTTCAAGTTTAATCCTTTTATTAATGTATTCCTTCGACAAAATGTAAATGAATTGAACATGAAATATATAACATAATTTAAATGGAACATGATAACTGACATAATTTCATCATAATAATAATTATGCCTTAATAGCGCAATAATGCAGATATTTCTCTGTGCTCTTACAAAGATAAACAAAAGAGAGTTAATTAATTTTATATGAAAGAATCATATACCTAGTAAGGGGAATATTAACTTTAATGCATATTAGAATAACATGATAAAATACATGTGGTAGAAATTAGGTCATATAAAACGATGATTTCCTTTCTAATTCAAAATATAACTAGGAATTCTTAAAAACTTTAAAGGATCTCGTACATACATGTTATGCATATGCGACAAATCATAGCTTAAATAGTTTATTTAAAATAATAAGTATAACATCATAACGCACATAGAGCTAATCAATATGACATGAAATAATTCATCTTTAAATTAGTCAATTGAATTTAACTTGAACATGAAATTCACAACGTTTGGCTATAGACTAACATAACATTCTTCTCCCCCTCCCCTTTTAACATTAGGGGTTCCTTGCTTCCAGTATAGTGTAACGATGTAAAATATGATCTATAGTTTCAAACTAAATCATCGGTATCTATTTCACTGTCATATTTTGTCTGTTTACTTTGCGACGCACATAGTACAGGCATTTCTAAATATTTGTGTAACGATATAAATATATATACATGATATATGCCCAATAAAAAAAGCTAATAATTAAGCCGCGTGTATCAGGATTCGAATGTAAACCATGAACAAATGAAATGGCACTCTTAAATCTTTTACCTTTTCTGAAAAGGTCCCTCATTTTATTCTCTCTGTCGAGTTCCTAATCTTGTTCCTTTTAATTTCTCGTTTTCTGTCTTTATAATTGGAAAGATTTGTTTACGTTTATTATAAATTTGAGGTGCGATATATTACGCAATTTTTATTCCTTTCTAATCTGAATTTGTATTCCTTGTCATTTTTTGTGAATATATTGTTTTTTTAAATATAATTTTGAACAATACAAATATGTAAATGTTGAATGTATCAGTCTTTGGACTGATTTACAAAGAATTTTCTTTCAATAAGCCTAGCCGAATGAATGACTGAATGAATACATTAATTATAAATGCCTGATAAGCAAAGAAAGATAGAGGAAGGTACGGGAATCAGGGAATGTACAGAGTAAGGCCCTTAATAAAAAAAAATTACGCACAGATACACAGTAAACAACAGTACTATGGGTATATACAAATAAATGATGTCCTATTTCATAAGTGTCCTTGGAACAATAAACAAACAAGAAACGAAAAAAATTGATTTATATGCCTTCACCATGATAATCTTTAAAAGAATTACGTAAACAAACTTGGTCAAATTGCATATCTATAATACCTTGCATACTTAACAAAAAAAAGTTTTCGGATACATTGTAATATATTAAGAACAATAATTTGCTTACGTTGCCACTATACCATGAACAATAAGAGAATCTTTTCAGTATCACAAATGGGAATGCATGACTGTGTATTATATTTGCAATGTATGCTTTCAGTCGATTAGGAAGTGTGCCACCCCCCCCCCCCCTCGTCTTGCACACTCATTATCTACCTATTATGTCTATAAAATACCCGCCAATTGCAATAATGAGCGCAACGACTTGATACTAAATAAGCATAAACGTCACATAGTCTACTGTCGACAGCATAATAAAATGAAACATTATGATAGCATTATAATGGGGCACGGTCTAGACAGACTATTCGATTTAAATCACATTTCTGGACAGGCTTGCAGGGCAGGGGCACTGAAAGGACTGCATCCTGGACATTACGACATTCGATGAAACATCGTCTCATAATTATTCGGGCAAAGAGGTGCCCCATATATCCTAATTATTGGGCAGCGAGGTACCCAAATATCCTCATATGCAGACAACAAAGTGCCTGAACATATAGTTTTGTCTGGTGTATGCTGGTGACAATTATAATGAGCTGTGACAACGGAGACCAGGCAAGAGTAAATAATGTTTATATGCTGCATTTATTTCATTTGACCGAATAACAATCTAAAATGGTTGAATGTTGTAAGTTTGATCAACTCCACATTTCATCTGCAAAACTGAAATTTACTCCCATGTCTCATGGAAGATGTTAATCCTTTCATTATTGCAAAAAGCAATCTCACCCGTCTTAAATACCTGCAGAAAGCTTTCAATATCATATGGTGACGCGGTTATCTTGAAATCAGTGAGAATGTTTTTGATGTATTTGAGCTCTTTTGTGTACTGAACAATGCTCAGCAGACCCTGGCCGTGCTTCACCCATGCGATGATAACTGAATCATCCTGACACACAGTAGGGTAAGGTATATAACCAACTTTGCTGATGCTATGAATAATAGCACCCGACACATCGTTGAGCACTTGTACCTGATACTGAAAGCTGGGAATGCATATACTCTTAATTGCAATCGCTGGACTGGATGTCATCGCAAACATCTGCGACGGCTGAAATCCGTCAAACGTTATCTCTCTAATTGCTTTCCCCCCTTCTGGCTTAAATACTTGTATTTTCTGGCCTAAACTGTACTCTATGAAGATTAGCCCATCCTTTCCTACAGTGAGACCGCCATATTCACCTTCCATTGTCTCAAACGTTACATCAAGCTTTTCACAAAGCTCTGTGTACAAGGAAATTCTGTTATAAGTATCGCGTATGACGTACCCACCATCAGGCATGAAATCTAAGGCACTAACGTTAACAGATCTCAGAACGGTATCTTGTAAGATGCCCTCAGGAGAATATGTGAATATTCCTCCGTTTCGACATCCAACAGCTATCTCATTGTTTGGTGATATTACCATCCCGGTTATACTCTTTCCAGCAGGCAGAGGAGCTTCCGTGCGCAGAACCCATTTGGACTTCGTATGTGTTAGCTGGCCCAACTGGAGCCCATCCGATCCCTGAATCATGAAGCCAGTTCGTTCACCTTCCTCAGCAGTTCTTCTGGGCAGCTCCTCATCTGGCCCAATCCGGTTCAGAAGCTCTTCCAGCTGTTGACACATCGCTTTATGTGCGGTCAGAGCCTCTGTCTGAAGAGGAAAATTAAGACCATCCTTAACCAAGTCCAGAACCTTCTTAATCTCGTCTATCTGTATACGTATCGGCTTCTCCACGTCTCCCAATGAAGTCTTAAGTTTCCCTAGCTTGTACCTAACTTCTTTTTTCAACACCGTCTTTCTTTCCTTCAATTTTTCAACTAATTCCACAAAAGTTGCATCTATTTCGCCAATGAGTTGGTCCTGTATGTTGTGCACCCTTTTACGCTGGTCTCCAACGAAAGTAAAATACTTGTCGACGCTGCGTATCTTTGCATCCACTTTAGATGCAAGTTTCTCGACGTGATTCTTTTGCTCAGTTTCATGTGCGCCTGCTTCCAGGATAGTATGAGCATCCTTTGCATGCTCTAACATGCCACACATGCTGCAGACATACTTTTTACAGTTGAGACAAAAAAAATCTTCATTGTAGTTCGGATGTTTTCCACATTTGTTCCATTTTCTTTGCAATGATTTGTTTTCTTGATTATAGTTGGTACAGACCTGGCCCTGGGTCTCCACATCGTCAACAAGTGATCTGACTGTTATGTTTGATTGCAGTCTACCCACGTCTCCACCAGGAACCGAAGTCTCCTCTCTGCACGTAGGACACAACAGCTTTCCACGAGACTCCAGGAGAGTGTCAAGACAACCCTTGCAGAAGGTATGGGAGCAGGTCAGGATCTTGGGTTCCTTGAAGAAGCTCAGGCAGACGGGACACTCGAGGTTCTTATGGACAGCCTGCTTCAATGAAGTAGCCATCACTGACAACTCGAGCAAACGACCTGAGGAAGGAAATAAATCGGTGAATTAATTGGCCAACTCAATCAAAAGTGTAAAATATTGTGTAAATACTTGGCTATTATTGCACTGAATAATGTTAAACATAATGCATTCTATGATTAATAGGGTCTACCTGGTACCCCAAGACGAAAATCCAATTGAATCCCCATTGAATGTCCCCATTGAATCCAATTTGGAGTAAGTGGAAAGTGAAACAATGGGTACCCATTGAAACCAATTGCCAATTGGTCCCCATTGAAACCAATGGGGACCAATTGCCAATTGGTTCCAATGGGGACCAATTGCCAATTGGTTTCAATGGGTACCCATTGTTTCACTTTCCATGTACTCCAAATTGCCAATTGGTATTGAATTGGGATTCAATCGGGGCATTCAATGGGGATTCAATTGGTAAATCGATCCAGTTAGAAGAACCAGTGATAAATTATTGATACTTCATAATCGATATTGGCAACTGTCCACCAATTAGGTATATTCCAATCTCATTTGCATTAACTTCATCACAAAGATCATTTGAAGTGAATTCAAGAGTTACATTTACAGTGACATTGGCTCGTACAAATATATATACTAAATATGTATATTGTTTCGTGGTTAGTAATCATATAATCAATATATCTATTGCTAAAACGTGAATGTAATTGTAACATGATCAGACAAAATAATCTATTGGTTAATAATTGCTGAAGGAATAAAGAAATCACAAAATTGATGTGCATTGTCATAATTTGCTTAACAAATCATGATAAATTTATTTTTCTGTGACACGTGTAAAGTGATAATGAATATTCATGAGATGCCTAGATTTGTTGGTTTCAATGGGTTTCAATGGGACCAATTGAAGTCCAAATTAAGGCCAATTGGTCCAATTGAAACCAATTGGGGACCCATTAAAGTCTAATGGGCCTAGGCCAATGGGGCCAATGGGTCCAATTTGTACAATGGGGCCAATCCGGACCAATTGAAACCAATTGGGGACCCATTAAAGTCTAATGGGGCCTAGGCCAATGGGGCCAATGGGGCCAATCTGGACCAATTGAAAACATCTGAAGTCCCATTGAAACCTGTTAAAACCTATTGAGACCAATTGGAACCAATTGAAACCAATTGAAACCAATTGAAATTTCAATTGGTGTTCAATTGGTTTCAATTGGATTTTCGTCTTGGGACACCATTATGAAATTACTTTACGCTTCTTCTTTAGCACTTACGTTACGAAGTAGCTCTAACGGCGACTGCTTTCAGTAAGAAGCGAATGACAATGTTTCATTCAGCAATGCAGTTGTATGAGTATGTATTTTTTCGGGTGGAAATTCCCACTGACATTCATAACAGGAAGTATTATGTTGAACCTTTGCACTTGTGATCCTTCCGCTGAACCTAAACGTTCACCCACGCACATCGCAGCAATCCCTCTCGCCATTACAAGTTAAATGAGCATGATTTGTATTTCCCTTAGGGGTAGGATTTCTCACTTATAAATATTTCATGGATCTCACACTCCAGATAAATGCCTCTAATAAAATCTGACAGATGCCTCTTTTCCTTTGTAATAGGTGCCCATTTTCTTTCTCTTAAGTGCCCCTTTTCAGGTACGAGAAGTGTACCCTTACCATCTCCGAAAAAAGTGCCCCTTCACCTCTCATAAATGCACCTTATCAAATCTCACCTTTCATTTTGACAAGTGCCTGTTTTCCTTTGTATGCCATCTTTTCATTATTACAGTTCCCCTTTTCATCTCTGCTAATTGCCCCTATTCCAATTTGAGAGATGACCCTTTTATATTGACCCATGTCTCCTAATCCCTTTTAATAAGTGCCAATCAAAACAGTGTGATGAGATGAAAATGGATTTAATCCGGAAAATCATAATTATAGTTTGAAAAGAGATCACCATCATAGGCTTATATAACTCGAAGAAATATCCCGATGGTAGACTTCAAGAAAGAACCTCTGCAAATCAAACGCGTTGACCAACTCAGAGGGCGTTGTGTACTTATTGGTCACGACAGGGATTAAGGTAGCTGTTGCTCCTGATGAGATTCCAAAGATCACTCCCATTTCAGTAAAGGCTCCCCCTTGGATAAGAGTATTGACCAGTGGCGTTATTATGGGGGAAAGGGGTGCAAGGAGGAAAGAAAGGCGCTACACACAAAAAGGTGAGACCGAGGGGTAAATTAAGGGCAAGGAAAATGAACGCGAGATGATATGGGGAGATACTATTCTTGAGAATGCCCTATATATATTATATGTATGTGAATACACCTCCAACAACAGATTATGTTAAAGCAATGTCACGATTTGATTTCATATTGAGTATTAAACCTGTGAACAGAAAATGACTCTCAATGTTTATTGTTTGTAAATATCATCCCTGTAACAATTGCTTCATAATCTCGTTATCCTTACCATATTTATAAGACAAGGTAAAACATAAAACAATCCGTTATTATTGTGTATCTAAGTAATTAATGTTAAATAGGATCAGTATAATACGCATACAAAATAAAAGAGTATCTCCATCATAATATGGTACTCTGAGATTTAATTAAAAAATATATATGTATGTGCAAAAATTGCTTACTAGCGTATCGATTTCATTGATTCTCTATTTATAATCTTATTGATTATTTTTTAACAGAAACGACTATTCTCACTTGAGTCGTAAAAGACCTCTCCATGACAAATTTCTTGGGTTGACTGAATTTTAACAAACAAACAGAATTGAGAATTTGCTTATTCGTTCTTAACATGTATTGATAGTTAAAGCAATGATGAGTGTGGTGATGATAATCGTAATAGTGATATACATGTATAAAGTAATAGTAATAAAAAGTTCTTGATTGATGAAGAAACAGCCATACAACAGTGTTACTTGATAATATTCACACAAAAATATCATACCCAGTTTGGGCATCAATTACTAGAGGCCTTTGTGAGTTATTAAGTAAGCAATTCTGCCGATATTGCATTTTGTGGTTTGCCTGGGAAACTTGCGCGTTTGGGTATTGTATTGAATGCAAACGTTCCAAGGTTGTAATCTCAGACACTGAATATTACAAATTTATTTCACAGCGTATGACATAATCTCAATCAAGATTGACGGAAGTATGTGGAGCTCTACATGCTCTAGTTCTGTTTGAGGGGCGTCATTAAATACATAATATGCTGCAAACTCCTGGATAAGTATTTCTGTTAATAGTTTCAAACAACAGACTAAGTATAAAGGGTCGACATAAAGTTCAGTCAAGGCTTAAAAGGCCTAACAGATCACTACTAAACATAAACAGTTGGTAAGATATTCATCAGTACAGTAATAACAGGTAGATGTTAGCTGTAATAACCCACACCTCCCTGGTAATACATATTGTTGTGGGTCAAATCATGGACATACTATACGAAGTCAATGGTAACATCAGATCTGCGTTTTTGATGTAGTGTACAGCAGAGAAGAAAAATAAATTAAGATAGGAGTAGAAGATAGAAGACATATGAGAAAAGAGACGGAGAAAGAGAGAGAGAGAGAGAGAGAGAGAGAGAGTATCTTTTTGTGTCCGTTTCACTTCATAATGCAACTTTTTCCCACTCTAAAGGGTTAAGGATTTCATAAAAACCGAAGGTTAGAAACCGCGAGAGTTTTTAATTTTAGAATCTTTCTACCTCGCCCGCAACATTTAGAAATAAGATGATTTTAGGCAACAACGCAAGTGCCTGATCAATACCTCCATTTGTGGGCAAAGAGGTGCCCGAATATTCTTCGAATTCACATCGAGGTACCAAGTATGTTTTATATCTTTTCTCTCGAAAATCCGTTTGGGCAATGACTATAGATGGCCTAATATCCTCATATTCGTGTATCGAGGTGACTGAATATATAAGTTTAGATATTCATTTACTTCTCGGCCAAGGTGCCCGCATACAGTATTGTATATACACTGTTGGTCATAATGGTGGAATAATTATTTTACCCGAATTTATGGAATGATTTTGACAATGATTTATATTCCTAATAGATCTAGATAATAGTATACATACTCAGATTTTATTGAATAATAATGTGTGAGTGTTTGTTTTGCGTGACTGCTAAAGCATGTGTGTGCTACTATGCTAATCAACTTGGGGACCTACGTCCTTAACTCATAACTGACAGTAATGCGGATTATTGCCTCACAAAAAGGCACTTATATAGCTGATCTACACGGTTTTGATCCTGGGGGCTCACAGTAACGAGGTCATTGCTTAGCCAATGAATCATGACTGTACGCAGCGGGGGGCTAGTGTACGTCGCCGCCCCCACAAATACAAAAAAAGACAATGCAATAAATTATCAAAATTTCATTGCATTTTGCCCCGACCCACAACATAACAAATCCTCTATGTGGGCCTGCCTTGAACCATAATGCATGGAGGATTTTTCTGCTGGGGACAGGGGGAAAATGCAATGAATTATTGATAATTTATTGCATTTTCTTTGTTTTTTGTATTTGTTGGGGGACGTACCCTAATTTCTTAAATGAAAGGATGTCGTATCTATACAAAAATAAACATGTTGAAAAACACCGATCTAATTTCATCTTCCTCTCTCTGGTAACTCTTTTTTAGGATCCATACCTAACTATCATGCGCTTAGAAACATAGTATCAAAGGGCACTCCAATCCTTTTGTAATAAGTTCCGAATCAGATTGGCGAAATATGAAATAAAACGGACCAATAATGAGACAGTGGGGAATGTTTGACAAAATGAGATCACTAAAGTTATGCGAATCTCAAATTGGTTATTTGGTCAGATGATTGTGACTTATTCATGGAAAACTCTTCCGTTTGTCGTGTACCAAAATAATTATCTTTAATTTCTTGTTTGTTCTCCAAACCTGAAGGTCCCTTCTCCCTTGGGGCACTCCTAAGAATATATTATGGATAGCATACTATCGTATGTCCTCTTGACTAGAAAGAAAAGACCCTCTCAAGTAAAACATGTTGAAGAATAAAACATTATATTTCAGATAGTTTGTTTGTTGGAACGAATAGGAAATCATTAGAGTTCCCTTACTATACAACTTCCGAAAATTCATAAATTATTTGTCCGATTTCGTTCAAAGTTTCACCGGTATGCTTCATTGAATGTTCTGCTTTCTATATGATAAGTTTGCTGTTAGAATAAGCGACTGCCTGGAAAAAAAAATGGCAAATGTATATGAAACGTTAATATTCTATTAACAATGACGAAGAAAAAGCAAGCAGATTGAAATTAAAAGCCCTCAGTATTTGATGAGAACTAGGAAACAAGTCTGTCGTTTGTTGCGAAGAATGCTGAAAAGAGTATGACGTCGTTCGCTGGAGAAAGGATAATCTTTACTCATACTAATGTCGATGGAACATCTTTATCATGGTAGAATTCGTCTTCTGGTTTTTCGATTTCTTCTTGATTGCTGACCTTTACCCTTGCCGTTATAACCGCTGATATTATTATCCTATTATCATCTAGAGAAGCTTTCATATACCTCTCGCATGTATTCTCTAAAATCAATACTTTTGATGACTCGGTCTTTCACTTCTAATTTCTTTTTCACACACCAATGACACTGAACAAAAAAACTGTTTTATAGAAATGTCAGTCACCCAATTCAAACTTCAGGTTTATTCCTTCTATTCCCTTTAATAAAACACAATTGAATTGAACATGAAATCTGCAACATTATTTGAATGGAACATGATAACTGACATAATCATCATAATAATAATAATGCTTTTATATCGCATAACATGCAGAAATGTTTCTATGCTCTTACAAAGATAATAAAGTAAGTTAATTAATCTACTATGACAGAATCATGAAACTAGTGAGGAAGGGGGGAATTAACTTTAATGCATATCAGAATAACACGATAAACTACATATAGTATAAAATTATGAATTCTTAAACACTTAAATTGATAACGTGCATACATGTTATGCATATGCAACAAATAATAACTTAAATAGTTTATTTATATACACCAACATTTTAAGGCTAACGGCATAAGTACATGTAGCTAATCAATATCACATTACATAATTAATCCTTAAATGAGTCAATTCATAGTTTGAACATGAAATTCACAACATAGGTGTGTTCTCTTCACATCATTGGGCTATAGACTAAAATAACATTCTCCCCCCCCCCCCCCCCCTCCTGTAACCCTTTAAACATCAGGGATTCCTTGCTACCGGTATAGTGTAACGATGTAAAATATGATCTATAGTTCCAAACAAAATCATCGGTATCTATTTCACTGTCATAATTACAGACATACTATATCTGTTTTTTTAACTGCCGTATATATATATTCCCAATTATCAAAAGCTAGTCACGTTGTCGCTTGTATTATGATTCAAATGTAAACCAAGAACAAATGAAATGACACTTTTAAATCTTTTACCTTTTCTCAACAGATCCTTCATCTCTCTCTCTCTCTGTCTCTCTCTCTCTCTTTCTCTCTCTCTCTCTTCTCTCTCTTCTCTCTATCGTGTTCCCCAGCTTGTCTCTTTTCATTTCTCGCTTTCTGTCTTTATAATTGGAACGATTTGTTTATGTTTATTATAAATTTGTGGTGCAATATCTTCAACAATTGTTCTTTTTCTAATCCTAATTTGTGTTCCTTGTCAATTTTTGTGAATGTATTTTTTTTTTAAATATAATTTGAACAACAAAAATATGTAAATTATGAATTTAAAAATAATTTTCTTTCAACAAACATAGCCGAATGAATGACTGAATTAATAACTGAATTATAAATGCATGATAAGCAAAGAGAGGTAGAGAAAGGTACGGGAATCAGGGAATGTACAGAGCAAGACCCTTAAGAAGTTTTTACGCACAGATATAATAAGCAATCATAATTACATGTATTATGGATAATTACATGAAAATAAATGATGTCCTATATTATAAAAAATGTCCTTAAAACAAAACAAAACAAAGGAACAAACATAGAATTATGCCTTAACCATGATTACCAAGACATGGTTTTAAGTAAACAAACGTGGACAAATTGCATATATAATGATCCCTTGCATTATTGCATCTCATAATTATTCGGGCAAAGAGGTGCCACATATATCCTAATTATTGGGCAGCGAGGTACGTACCCAAATATCCTCCTATTCAGACAACGAGGTTCCTGAACAAATATTTGCATCTGGTGTAGGTTGGTGACTATTATGAACTGTGACGACGGAGTCCAGGCAAGAGTAGATAATATGTATACGGTGCAATTATTCCATTTGACCGAATAACAATCTAAAATGATTGAGTTTTGTAAGTTTTTCAACTCCACGTTTCATCTACTTATTAAACTGAAATTTACTGCCATGTCTCATGGAAGAAGTAAAACCTAACATCAGTGCAGAAAGCAATCTCTCCCGTTTTTAATGCTTGCAAAAAGCCATTACATAATCTCGTTATCTTGAAATCAGTGAGAATGTTTTTGATGTATTTGAGCTCTTTTGTGTATTGATCGATGCTCACCAGATTCTGATCGTGCTTTACCCATGCAATGATAACTGAATCATCCTGACACACAGCAGGGTAAGGTTAATCACCACCTTTGCTGATGCTATAAATGATAGCACCAGACACATCGTTGATTACTTGTACCTGATACTGATGGCTGGTAGTACAAAAACTCTTAACGACAATCGCTTGGTTGGATGTCATCGCAAATATCTGCAATGGGAAAAATCCGTTACACGTTATCTCTCTAATTGCCCTCCCCCCTGTTGGCTTAAATGCCTGTATTTGCTTGCATACATTGTAACCTATGAAGATCAGCCCATTCCTGCCTACAGTGAGACCGCCGCCATATTCACCTTCCATTGTCTCAAACGTTACATCAAGCTTTTCACAAAGCTCTGTGTACAAGGAAATTATGTTATTATGGTCGCGTATGACGTATCCACCATCAGGCATGAAGTGTAAGGCACACATTTTAACTGATTTCAGAACGGTATGTTGTATGATGCCCTCAGAAGAATATATGAATATTCCTCCATCTCGACAACCAACAGCCATCTCATTGTATGGTGATATTACCATCCCTCTGATTGCTTTTCCAGCAGGCAGTCGAGCTTCCGTGCGTAGAACCCATTTAGACCTCGTATGTGCAGAGACCTCCCTGGTATGTGTTATCTGGCCCAACTGGAGTTCATCCGATCCCTGACTCCTGAAGCCAATTCTTTCACCTTCCTCAGCGGTTCTTCTGGGTAGCTCCTCATCTGGCCCAAACCGGTTTAGGAGCTCTTTCAGCTGTTGACACATCGCCTTATGTGCGGTTAGAGCCTCTGTCTGGAGAGGAAAATTAAGGCCATCCTTTACCAAGTCCAGAACCTTCCTAATCTTGTCTATCTGCTTACGAATCGACTTCTCAACGTCTCCTAATGAAGTCTTAATTTTTTCTAGATTGTGCCCAACTTTTCTTTTCAACACCGTCTTTCTTTCCTTCAATTTCTCGACTAATTCCTCAAAAGTCGTATCTATTTCACCATTGAGTCGTTCCTGTATGTTATGCACCCTTTTACGCTGGTCTTCAACCAAGGTGAAATACTTGTCAACGTTGCGTATCTTTGCATCAGCTTTAGATGCAAGTTTCTCGACGTGATTCTTTTGCTCAGTTTCATGTTCGCCTGCTTCCAGGATAGTGTGAGCATTCTTTGCATGCTCTGATATGCCACGCTTGCAGCAGACGAACTTGTTACAGTTGCGACAATAACATTCTTCATCGTAGTTCGGATGTTTTCGACATTTGTTCGATTTTCTTTGCAATGATTCGTTTTCTTGATAATAGTTGGTACAGACCTTGCCCTGGGTCTCCACATCTTCAACAAGTGATCTGACTGTTATGTTTGATTGCAGTCTACCCACGTCTCCACCAGGAACCGAAGTTTCCTCCCTGCATGTAGGACACAACAGCTCTCCACGGGGCTCCAGGAGAGTATCAAGACAACCCTTGCAGAAGGTATGGGAGCAGGTCAGGATCTTGGGTTCCTTGAATAAGCTCAGGCAGACAGGACACTCGGGGTTCTTACGGAAAGCCTCATGCTTCAAGGAAGTAGCCATCATTGACAATTCAAGCACATTACCTGAGGAAGAGAAAAATAATCGATGAATTAATTGGCCAACTCAATACAAAAAAAAATGAAACATTTTGTAAATAATTAGCTGGAAAATATTGCACTGAAAACTGTCCAACATAATGTATTTTACGATTAATAGGACCTACCCGGTACACCATTATGAAATTACTTTACGCTTCTTCGTTATGAAGTAGCTCTAACGTTGACTATGCTTTCAATAAGAGGCGTGTGATATTGTTTCATTCAGCAATGCAGTTGTATGAGCATTTGTTTGTGTATCAAGTGGGAATTCACACTGACTTTCATAACAGATACTATTGTGTTTAACCTTCGCACTTGTTATCCTTCCGCTTAACCGAACCGTTCACCCACACACATCTCAGCAACCCCTCTCGTTATAACAAGTTAAATAAATATGATTTGTCTTTCCCTTTCAGGGTTATAAATCCCACTCATAAATATTCCTTGGATAACATAACACTGATACTATCTGGTACTGCACTGTTTGGTTACGGTTATATGTATTTGTGTAATACACTTATGCCATACCTTATATCTGTAATTCATTGTGGGATATGTACATTGAAACTCAACTTGGTTAAATAAATATCTATATATTGTTAGGAACGTCATAATGTTGTATTACCATGGGTGTCGATCCTTACGTAATACCTATTGTTCAGGGGGGGGGGTGAATTAATAGATCATCCCCCCCCCCCTGAACAATAGGTATCAATGACAGATCGACACCCATGTGTATTACGCATATCTTACTATTTTAATCTCACCGTTTCACGTCCCTTTTCCCTTCCTCATCTCTTTTTCTTCCATTCTGATCTCTCAGATCATAAGCTTTCTCTTGAACACTATTCTTGTTTCTCCTCGCTACCCGCCCCCCCCCCCCCCACTCAGTGTTATTTAGGGTACGCATATGCGTGTTCCAACCGACCCCCCCTTTTCAGCAAAAGTCCGGTGTGTAAAGTCAATACGGCTCGACCTTTTTCTTTTGTATACGAGCCTTTTTCAGCACCCCCCCCCCCCCCCCTTTTTAGCAAAAGTCCGGTGTGTAAAGTCAATACGGGTCGACCTTTTTCTTTTGTTACGAAAAGGACATTTTGGCAACACGCATGCGGTCATTTTGAAACCTGAGTGGGGGGGGGGGGGGGCCGGGCCTCGCTACCACCTCTCCCTCCATCATATTTTAACCCTTACCTCAACTCTGTTTAGTTCTTGCTCCCTTCGACTTAATTTCTCTCATTCTCACTACACTTTACTTTGTTCTGTTTTCTTTTATCTCCGCTCCTATTACTTTTGTTTCTCTCTATTTCTAACTATCTTCTATATGTTTTCTGGTTTACCTGTCCATGTAATGTATTATACTGGGCTTTGTTGTCTCGATCTAACTATGGTCTGTTTATCTATTTCCTGCTTACTTTGTTATGTATTGTTATGTTAACTCATTCAAAGGTATGTCTTGTACAATATGTTTGTATTTGTAATTTGGTATTCTCTTCTGTGTGTCTATGTTAATATAATGCATATTTGAATTTTCTTTAAAGAAACAGCCAGAGAATTATTTTTATGCCAATCGTACTTTTCTATTGTGCATGACCAATAAATCAAAATGAAATTTAAACTGATGATGGAGGAATGTGAATGCATTGTGTAAGCTATTGTTCAGATAACTCCTTCTCTCTGTTTTCTCTGTGTGTCCCCAAAAGTATGGAGATTGTCAGCGGTACCCCCCCCCCCCCCCCAAAAAAAAAAAATAATAAATAAATAAAAAAAAATAAAATAAAAAAAGTATTTTGATACACCCTCCCCCTTCCGCCTTCCTGGACTGAGAGACCCTGGGATTCGAGAAACCATGTCTAGTTGGACAACAGGAAATTTCTCTGAAAAACATGATTTACTCAAATAATTTCGCTGGGTCGTCGTCGAACAAGTGTTTGTCCGAGTTTCGATTGCGTATACGCTAAATTAACGAAGATTGATTTTTTTTTTTTTTTTTTTGAATGATATTTTATTTCCTTCCTCATAATTTCACATAACAAGAAATTCACATAACAAGAAATTATCAAAATAAGCAAAATAAAACAAGATCTTTGATACAAGACACTTCATGAGTTACATCAATCAATGAACATAGAAAAAAAATAAAAAAATTCTTGCATGTAACAGTGTATAATCAAAATAACATTAGAGGAAGGTTTAAAGTGTAGATTTTTTTTTGTTTTAAATGATATTTTATTTCCTTCCTCATAATTTCACATAACAAGAAATTATCAGGATAAGCAATATAAAACAAGATCTTTGATACAAGACATTTCATAAGTTACATCAATCAATGAACATAGAGAAAAAAAAAGGGAAAAAAAAGTCTTGCATGTAACAGTGTATAATCAAAATAACAGTAGAGGAAGGTTTAAAGTTGCATATTACCATCCTATCACAACACTCTCACACCCCCCCCCCCTCCCCTCTAGCCCACCCACACCACCTTTCACACACATAAACACACATACAAACACACACTGCATGCAACCCGTTTCCTCAACTCACACCACACAAACTCTTAACCCCCCCCCCCCCCCCCCCCCTCTTGCCCACCCATCTCATCATACCCCCTTCACGCCGACACACACACTGCATGCAACCTGTTCCGGTTTGTCCACCTGTACACGAGAGAGAATTAATAATACTAATAAATAATAATAATACCCACATCCATTAAAGTAAAAATGCATCGATTTGTTCCCATTTCTGTAAGTGCATCCCCAGTTTCCCCTTTTTGAAGGCTATTTTGTATTCCTCGTCTCTGTAATTTTTAAGCATATGTACTGTTTTCTGTACAGATGGCAAAGTTCCTTCTTTTCTAGAAATAAAAATGATATACTTTACTAAAAATATGATACAATTTATTACAAATATTCTCGTAGTATTGCCGGATATTCCCATAAAAATGGGTTTCCAATCATCAATGTCAATTTCGATTAAATGTAACTTTTGAATTACCTCCTGCCATAATCTTTTAACTTTAAGACAATCTAAAAATAAATGTTGGTATGTCTCTACTTCTAGTCTACAAAAGGAACAAAAATGGTCTGACTCAAAACCAAATTTAAAGAGCTCTCTTTTCGTATATACAGCCCCTTGTAATTGTTTGTATTGAAACTCTCTATGTTTATTACAAAGCATTGCACATTTCATCCTTGTGAATGTTTCTTTCAACTCCGTCATTCCAAGATCAAATTGACAGTTGCCATCTGTAACATGTAATGTATACTCTTTTTGAAGGTCTTCAGTGAAGTAATCATATAACCGCCTAGATTTTATATCACATAGTTTCTGTAAACGTCCAAATATCATCAATTCTATTTCAAAATTTTCAGTGTCCACTTCCATAAAATCACTTTGTATCCAATCGTTTCTAATTGCTGAAAAGATCTTTTGAATTCTAAGCAAGCTTTTAGTTTCAAAACCCAAATTTAAAAAATGTAAGATCGGTTTTAAATGACCTCTGATAATTATATCTGATGCTTGAAGTATACCTTTCTGAAATAGTTCGACATCAAAAAATGTTTTATTGCTGAGACATATACACTTATTGCTAAATATAATCGGATTATTCTTATTTTCTCCAAAGTGTCTGCATTTATCTAATTCTTGCCATGCCTTCAACATGTCTTTATAAAAAGATGGTATACCCTTCAAGTCCATTTTATTTATATCATAATTACAAAGAAATATAATTCGACCCCCCAGTGATCTGAAAAAGTGGTCAAAGGTTACTTTCCAACCTGAATACTTTTCTCCATAGAGCAACCGTTTGATCCACATTATTCTCTGAGTCTTGATAAATATCTTAAAATTCGTTACTCTGAGTCCCCCAGCGCAGTAATCTTGATATAATATTTTCCGTTTTATTCTGTCTCTCCCTCCCCAAATAAAATTAAAAGAAATCTTTTCGATTTCTTCAAAAATGTTTTGTGGGACTGTCATAAGAGACGAAACATAATTTAGTTTTGAAAATACATATATCTTCAACAATTTAATTTTGCCAAACATCGTTAAATCTCGTTGCTTCCACCAACCGATTAGTCTTTTGATTTTGCTCAAAATTTCCTTATAGTTCAAATCATCTTTTATTTTGGAATGACGTGCGAAATATACCCCTAGGATCTTTATATGTTGTACCCTATGTCCAAAAAAAGGTAAACCCGGCCTATCACTTTCCTCTCCTAACCACATAAAATTTGTCTTATCCATATTTATCTTCAACCCACTTAATTTTTCAAAGTTTTTGAAAACTTTCTTCACTTTATTAATTGAATCCATATCTTTTAAAAACAATGTAATATCATCGGCATACAAAACTTGCTTTATTTCTTTATTCCCGAATCCTACCCCTTTAATGCTCTCATCTTTCCTAATATAACGAGCTAGTAATTCGATAACTATTACAAATAAATATGGAGATAGGGGGTCACCTTGTCTTACCCCTCTATTAATTCCAAAATATCCTGTTGAGTGTCCCCCGTTCATCACGCAACTGCTAACATTAGTGTAGAGGGTTTTAACCCAAGAACACAAAACTTTACCAAACCCAAACTGTTCCAAAGCTTTAAATAAAAGTTTATGGGAAATGCAATCGAATGCCTTTTCAAAATCTACGGCAATTAAAAAGCCTACAGGCTGATACAAGGACTGAAAGAATGTATCATCAATTAACCGAACCGCTTCCCCAATATTCCGATCTTTAACATAGCCCACCTGATCGTAATGAATAATATCCTCCAATACCTCCTTTACCCTTGTAGCTAATACTTTCGACAATATTTTATAATCTACATTTAAGAGAGTAATTGGCCTATAGTTTTTCATGTACAAAGGGTCTTTGCCTTCTTTCTCAATTAGTGTAATTACCCCCTGTCTCTGTGAGTTTGATAACATTTTTGTTTCAAAACTTTCATTAAAAGCCTCCACTATTGTTTTCCCTAAAATTGGCCAGAACGTGAAATAAAACTCAGTCGAGAAGCCGTCATTGCCTGGTGATTTGTTCCATTTCATTTCCTTTACTGCCTGATAGCATTCTGCCATTGTTATCTTGCCTTCACAATACTCTTTATTTTCTTTGCTTAATTTGGGTAATTCATTTAAGAACATATTTTCAATATCCTCTGTAATTTCACCATTTTTACATGCATATAAATTCTCGTAAAACTCCCTGATAATCTTCAAAATCCCTTTGCCATCCCTCACAGTTTCCTTATTTTCATTATATATCTCCTTAATCACACTTTTCCTTTTATTTGACTTTAGTAATTGTTCAAAAAACTTTGAATTTTTTTCTCCTTCTTCAGACCATTCTGTCCTTGAACGGACTTTTAACCCTTGACGTGAATAGTCGAAAAGCTTCTCTAATTCCATTTTTTTCATGTCAATTTCATCCTGAATACTTTTATGACAATCAATATTGATCGTCAATCGATATTCCAGGTCTTTAATTTCTTTTTCCAATTTTTCAGTGTGGACTCTTCTGAGTTTTGCTCTTTCACGGGAGAATTTCATTATATATTCTCTTAATTTCATTTTCATAAAATCCCAAAATTTAATTTTGCTCGTTATTTGATTCCGCCAAGTTTCCTCTATTTCAGAAATCTTCTTTTTTACCCCATCTACAAAATCTTTTTCATTACATAGACTACTATTAAACTTCCAATACGATTTCCCATAAACAAAACTATCGACTAAATTGTTAAATTCTATTCTAACTCCAGCATGGTCAGGTGTAATAGAAGGCAAAATTTCAGACTTTCTTATCAACTTGTCTACTTTCGAAGAAATGAAGATATAATCCAATCTACTCTGAACTAATGGCTGCTTCTGTCTGAAAGTGAATTCTTTCTTATTAGGATGACGCTTACGCCACACATCAATTAAATCAAGCTTATCAAGAAAGTCTAATAATGAGTCCCTATATTTGCTTTTCGAAATATTACTTGCACCCATGTAATCCAAATTATGATTCATAATAACATTGAAGTCTCCTCCAATTATCAAGGAATATTCTTGACTAAATACAGAACAAATTATTTTATTTAGATCAGACAGAAAATTACATTGGGCGTTTTCTTTATTCCTTGTGGGAAAGTACACGCTTCCTAATATTAGCTTTTCGCCTTGACATTTGCCTTTAATGATGACGTATCTTCCCCCTTCGTCAATTAAGGTTTTTTCCGCCACAAAAGTAATACCTGGTTTAAACATTACAATAACCCCCCTACTGTGGTTACTCCCGTGGCTAAAAAACATTGAGCCTTCCCAATCACCCTTCCAACTGTATTCAATGTCTTCTGTGCTAAAGGTTTCCTGCAAGAATATCATATTTGCCGACATTTTGCACCACTGAAAAATCTTCTTTCTTTTGACTCTATCTCTCAGTCCTCTGACATTAATTGAGAGTAATTTTAAATTAACCGACATCAAGAACTATGAATCTATACCTGTAACAAAGAACCTTTAGAAATGTACATAGTGGTGACAGTTTCACAGTAAATGGGAAGCTTGATGCATTTCCAACTCTAGGAAAAACAAACACTTTCAAGTTAGATTGCAAATTAAACAAGTACAGGCAGACATCGGAACCGGAAAACATACCACACATACCATCACCCCACCCTTCAACACTATCAACCACATTCATACACATAAGCATAATATATGCTGTCATGTTCGAAACCCCTCCCATCACTTATTCTAAATCATGGCGTGGCAGCCTTTTACACAAAGTATTAATACAGTCTTCTTACTGTGACAAAAAAAAAAAAAAAACCAACACCGAAAATAAAACAGTAACTTCAGACGATATAACTTGACCTCATAATTAACGGATTCAGATAATGTGTTACTAATGATACTTTAGCCCCAGGCTCAAACGGCTATATATAATATTTTAAAAGAAAAAAAAACGTAATAAACGAACATAATAAATAAACCCCGTGCATACTTTAAGCTTCAACAGCTTGTACCCCAACCAAATGGCTTTTGATACCATTATAAACTTTACAGTATATAAGTAGTTTCTTTTTTAAGAAAACGAATTAATTAACTTTTGAACTATTCCTCTTCTTTTTTTGTTCTTTTCCTTTCACTGTTAACGACCGGCTTAAGGTAACCGTAAAAGGGCATTATTTATTTTCCCCTTTTAATTTCTCTCAAAACAGAGTCTAGATATAAAATTTATAGTTGATTTAAAGACCTCGCTGGTGTCTAAAACTGGCTGGGGACGAGACTTTTCTAAATAAAAGAACAACGTCCCGCCGATAACACCAAACAACAACAACAACAACCTGCCGTCATAGACAGTGACCACAAGCAGCCGGTGACGAGATCTAAGTATTGCTTCACAAGGCACTAACGTTAATCCTCCTGCTAAGATTGTAAGATTACATGGATATTTACTATTAAAGGGGGGGGGGAAGAGCAGAAACAAATCGACAATTATGTTGTATATTTCAGATGCCATTTATCTCGATCAACTGAAGTGTCTAGGACCAGCTGGAGACGAGACTTGTCTCAAAACACGTCCCGCCCTCCTGCCGCCGCAAAGACCATTCAGCCAATCAGCATGTCCGGCGTTGGTGACCACGAGAAGCCGGTGACGAAAAGAAACAAAAGAAACACTTTCGCCCTCCAGCTCTCGCGGACCAATCATAGCTGAGGAAGCTTCTCACGTGTTCATGGCTATTGATTAGTTGGACTACTTTGTTCACCAAATGGAAAAGGAAAGAGAAATGCGATGTACATGTATGTATTAAGTTACACACACACATACACACATGCACACCAAACCACTCCCCCTCTCCATTTGTAAATATCTTTAAAAGGAACCTGTTCTATAATTTGCGTTGTACAGTGTTCACATTCCTCTAATGACACATTTTAAAGATTAAGTAACAAGCTAGACATCTCATGGAATGCAATAAGGCAAACCTATGCCTACATTAGTACAAATTGGCGGGTACTATTTTCTCTTTACATTCATGAGTTTTGACTGGTGCTTTAAATTGCATGGTACTTCCAACCAGATTACATCTCATGGAATGTCACAAGGCTTACATTCTTGAGTCTTAAAATCTATACCTCCAAGTACGATATGGCGGGGAATTTTTTTCTTCACTTTACATTCCTGAATTTTCGACGTTTGGAGAATTCGTTAATGCAAAAACAAAAGTTCTCACAACAGTTCTTTTCCACAATACACATATCAAGGGATTGAACTTTAATATAATTACAGTTTTTGTAATGCATATTTCCAGCTGGAGTAAATACATCTCTAAACCCACCAAGGTTGCTTAGATTTCCACTCAATGATAGAGACTAAGGGGGAGTAATAACATCTTCCTTCCGTTAACCCTGACTTTCATTCTCAGATCCATACCTCAATTGTTGATGAGGCATTCCTATTCACCCATAGCTTTAAAATGTATACGCAGTTCAAAAGAGACATTTTCATCTTAGGTTCAGATCTTCTTTTCATTATCTGTTACATAATCCATTATAATTACCATTTTCTTTCAACGTTCAATGAACACACTTCTCACAACATCAAGGGAATGTCAACGCCCCTTTCTCAATATCAAAGTGAATTTTCCTTCCCAAACGTAGCCCCAGTAAATTAAAGGCACCACAATATTTTCAACTATGTTAATATGAATGCGTATTTTTATATATCAAGAAATAAGGAGTATAATCCATCTTCGTAAGGAGTTGATAATCCCTCAAATTGCATGAACTGCTAGACACAGCCTTTTGTCCCTCAAAATGCTGCCCCTGACGTCACTATATGTTATTCATTTATGTGACTGGTGCTTTAAATTACGGTACATGTACTTTCAACCAGATTACATCTCATGGAATGTCACAATGAAGGCTTAAATTCTTGATTCGTAAAATCTATACATACAAATACGATATGGCGGGAAATGTTTTCACTTTACATTCCTGAATATTTTACCGTTTGGAAAATGTATTTATGCAAAACAAAAGTTCTCACAACAGTTCTTTTCCAAAATGAACATTTCCAGGGATGGTACTTTTAATATAATTACACTTTTTGTACTGCATACTTCCAGCAGGAGTTAAATACATCTCTAAACACCCCCATGTTGCATATGATTTCCACTCAGTGATGGAGACTAAGGGGAAGTAATGACCTCTTACTTTACCCCGACTTCATTCTCAGATCCATATCTCATTTGTTGATGAGGCATTCCTACTCACCCATAGCTTTAAATTGTATACGCAGTTCAAAAGAGACATTTTCATCTTAGGTTCACAGGTGTGTTCAGATTCTCATTTTCATTATCTGTTACATAATGCATTATAATTACCATTTTCTTTCAACGTTCAATAAACACACTTCTCACAACATCAAGGGAATGTCAACGCCCCTTTCTCAATAGCAAAGTGAATTTTCCTTCCCAATCTTAGCCCCAGTAAATAATGGTACCACAATATTTTCAACGATTTCAAATGTGAATGCGTATTTTTATATGAAAAGAAATAAGGAATATAATAGATTTTTATGAGAAGTTGATATTCCCTCAAATTGAAGTTACCAAACAAACTATATACCGGCAGATAATAAAAAAAAATCTTGCTTTTCATTTCCTCCTTTTACCCCAGACGGATATTGACACAAAAATTTCCAAGATAAAAAAAAATAAATAAAAAAAAACTCAGAAAACATGCTAGTATCAGTTTACCCAGTAAAAACATACTGAGTGCAGAGGAAGGGTCAATACCTTACATGTAAAAAAAAAAAATAGCATATTTGGCACAAAAAAAAAAGGAAAGAAGGATTTCCTCTCCCTCTTTTCCTTCATTTCCCTTCACTCGGCTCCTATGTTTGCAAATTCCACCCCACTTTATAAAGCTTCACCTTATGATTTCCCATGAAATTAAAGCATAGCTTGAATAAACAAAGAACACTTCCTTTAAACATGTTAAAAGTCATGGCAATACCTCATCGTTTTTTCTTAGTCACTCGTCTCTTTAATTATCATGCTTATTCTTTTTTTCTTTCTTTTCTGGTATACATTTACCTCCATCGTTTCTCATCCAGCGGTTTTACTCTTATCGTTTGTAGTATCTGTTCCCTGCTCCTCCTCTTGGTTATTGACGATCCATACAGTCCTCAACAGCTGGAGTTATGTCCCTTCTTTAAAGATTACCGCTAATGATGTTTGCCTCACCTTGTCCCAATCACAGGACTGGATAAAAATCATACACATGGCTCCTATGTTTGCAAATTCAAGCACACTTTATAGAGCTTCACCTTATGATTTCCCACGAAATTAAAGCAGAGCTTGAATAGCTCATTTGTCCACTCGTTCACGCATCAGCTGTATACGATGATCTGGGAAAACTGGATACCTAACAAACCAGACAAATTAAAATCCGCACTTTCCATGGTTTTGTATACTATCAAACGCAGCACTAACAAATTATTGATTCCATGAAAGACCTACTTTCTCCGAATGTTTTCGGCTTAAATGGTGTTGTAACATTAACACTGCACTTTCATGATGATCCTTTATGATTTTGTCGTTATTCACATTTCCATTAAATCATCAAACTATAACTCCATGGCACCGGTGTCTCCCGCCACCACTGTATCTCCCTTTAAGGCTCCCGCTGTAGCTCCCTCAGTGAAACTCGCTGTGGCTGACACGGTGACTCCCGCTGTAGCTCCCGCCATAGCACTCAATGTCGGGATCTTCGTTAACTGTAGCTTCCTTCTAGTAGCCCCTTGCTGGCGTTCGAGGTTCCCTTGCTGGCGTTCCAAATTCCCTTGTTTGAATGGTGTAACATTAACACTGCACTTTCATGATGATCCTTTATGATTTTGTCGTTATTCACATTTCCATTAAATCATCAAACTATAACTCCATGGCACCGGTGTCTCCCGCCACCACTGTATCTCCCTTTAAGGCTCCCGCTGTAGCTCCCGCTGTAGCTCCCTCAGTGAAACTTGCTGTGGCTGACACGGTGACTCCCGCTGTAGCTCCCGCCATAGCACTCAATGTCGGGATCTTCGTTAACGGTAGCTTCCTTCTAATAGCCCCTTGCTGGCGTTCGAGGTTCCCTTGCTGGCGTTCGAAATTCCCTTGCATCTCCCGGACAAAGGCTTCTTGCTGATTTGGAGGCATATACACTTTGTCGATAAAAAGTTTTGCGGGATCAGCCCGCGAGAAAAAGGTTAACTTCCCGACTCGTCTCGCGGCTTTCAAAGCAGCAATTTGAGGTTGCCGCGCCTCTCGTACTCTCTTTGGCATATCTTCGGATATATACATGGTTGTTCCTTTTAAGTTTTTAGCATGTTGCTGCACTAACACTCTATCCGCGTACCTCACGAAACGGGCTTTGATGGCTCTTGGTCTCCCTCTCGCCCCAGCATTCCCGAAAAGGCGATGTACTCGCTGGTATTCTATCTTGTCGGCAAGTTCGACGGGAATCTGAAGCTTTTCAACATGCAGATCCCGAAGGACCTGCTTAACATTCTCATTCTGCACCTCTGGGATTCCAGTATAAATCAAGTTCTCCCTGGCTACATAAGCACTTAACTTGTCAATCTCATCTTGAAGTAGTTTTTCCTTTAAACTTAGCTCCTTCTCTACGCGGTCCACTTTTCCCTTCGCTTCCTGTACTTCTTTGCTTTGAAATTCAGCAGCTTCCTTTAATCCATTTATCGTTACTTCTAAATTTCTCATCCTCTGTCCAAAAGTTTCTTCCAGAAGGTCCAATCTGCTCTCTATTCTATCCCACTGCTCATTAAGAAGTATACGTATGGATGGTATCACGTCGGGGCTGGGCGGCGTTGACGCCCTAGCCCGTTTCGATGTGGCCTTTCCTCTTTGAGAAGTCATGATGGGAGAGGTCCGAGAAAGCACGTCTTACTTCGTCACGAACATAATGACATAATTTTGTTCTTTTTTTTAATATTATATTGCGCCCTCTTTCATTTAAAGCATTATAGATGATGATAAATCTTGCCATAAACATGTATAATAACACTCTTTGACAACTTTTTTCTTCTTCATCGTTATTTTTTCTCTCATTCTCCATCAAGAGTATTTGAGGCAGGGGCTAAGAGGCTGCAGCCCGTTGATACTTTTGACGGGAAAAATCGGAAAACCGTCATTATCAGCAAGGCAGTATGTCAGTAGTTTCCCATTTTGTATACTCTAATCTACCGTTTTTTTTTTTTTTTTTAAAGACGACATTAGTGTCGGTGGTAGATTGCGTATAAGTGCTCTTAAACATAAAAACACAAACAATTGTATATTGTAAACTTATTTTTTCGATTTAAAAAAAACTGTTCGTTCGTATCATTTTCTTCAACTGGATGACTTCGGTAATTCTAGGATAATGTCTTTTCAGTTGAACAATGATTATTCAAACTTTTCTCAATACTCTATAGTATGTGGTAAATGCTCAATGCATATAGTAAACTCCTTTGTTTAGAATTGAATACTTTTATTCCATTGATGCTTTGGACACCTCCATGCATGCCGATTCCTTTGTGTATGAGCCTCGTAAATTTAGTTATGATCATGAGAGTCGATATAGTTTAGTGAATTCAAGGGATACAACCCATAACTGAATGAAGTGGCTATCCCACGGGAGTTGTGGGGCGTAGGGTGGGGTAGTTATCACAGAAATGTAGAATGTTTGACATCGTTTTTAGTAACTATGCAGACCCCAAAACTAAGGGGAGCACCCCCCCCCCCCCCCCCCCGCGAGCGACAAGAGGTCC
Source organism: Strongylocentrotus droebachiensis (assembly GCA_035222895.1). Lineage (NCBI taxonomy): Eukaryota > Metazoa > Echinodermata > Echinoidea > Camarodonta > Strongylocentrotidae > Strongylocentrotus > Strongylocentrotus droebachiensis. The sequence goes on along the minus strand of JAVYIG010006672.1, from coordinate 69,784 downwards.
GCTTAAAAAAAAAACTGATTGAAACCGTTTCGGTGTTCAAAACTTAAAGGCCCTCAGTATTTGATGAAAACTCGAACTGATGCAAAGAATGCTGAAGACAGTTTGACGTCGTTCGCTGGATTAAGGATGACGATGGAACATCTTTATCATGACAAAAGTCGTATTATAGTTTTTCGATTTCTTCTTGATTGCTGACCTTGATGCTTGTCATTATAACCTTTTACATTATTATACGAATATCATGTACAGAAGCTTCCATATACCGCCGTTAGATGACTCGGTCTTTCACTTTTGGGGGATTTTTTTTTCTTTACACCAATGACACTGAACAAAGGACTATTAGCTGGGAATGTCAGTGATCAAATTCATACTTCAAGTTTATTCCCTCTGTTTCATTTAAGAAAATATAAATAAATTGAACATGAAATATGTAACATAATCTGAACGGAACATGATAACTGACATAATTTCATCATAATAATAATTATGCTTTTATAACGCAATACTGCAGGGATGTCTCTATGCTCTAACAAAAATAATAAAGAAAGTTAATAACTCTACTATGAAAGAATCATAAACCTAGTAAGGAAGGGGAATATTAACTTTAATGCATATTAGAATAACACGATAACATACATGTAGCAGAAATTAAGGTATATAATACACTGATTTCCTTTCCAATTCAAAATATAACTAGGAATTCTTAAAAACTTTAAAGGATATCATACATACATTTAATGCATATGCGACAAATCATAGCTTAAATAGTTCATTCATGAACACCCAAATAATAAGTATAACATCATAACGCACATAGAGCAAATCAATATGAAATAATTAATCTTTAAATGAGTAAGTTGAATTTAAATTGAACATTAAATTCACAACGTTGGGCTATAGACTAACATAACATTCTTCTCCCCCTCCCCTTTATACATCAGGGGTTCCTTGCTACCGGTATAGTGTAACGATCTAAAATATGATCTATAGTTTCAAACTAAATCATCGGTATCTATTTCACTGTCATATTTACTCTGTTTGCCTTGCAATGCACATAGTACAGACATTTTTGTAACGATATACATATATATACATGATATATACACAATAAAAAAAGCTAATCATTATGCCGCGTGTATTAGGATTCGAATGTAAACCACGAACAAATGAAATGGCACTCTTAAATATTTTACCTTTTTTCAAAAGATCCCTCATCTTTTCCTCTCTCTTCTCTCTGTCGAGTTCCCAAGCGTGTTCCGATTAATTTCTCGTTTTCTGTCTTTATAATTGGAAATATTTGTTTATGCTTATTATAAATTTGAGGTGCGATATATTACACAATTGTTATCCCTTTCTAATCTTAATTTGTATTCCTTGTCAATTTCTGTGAATATACTGTTTTTTTAAATATAATTTTTAACAATAAAAATATGTAAATTTTGAATGTATCAGTCTTTAGACTGATTTACAAAGAATTTATTTCAATAAACCTAGCCAAATGGATGACTGAATGAATAAATTAAATATAAATGCCTGATAAGCACACAGAGAGAGGAAGGTACGGAAATAAGGGATTAAGGCCCTTTATACAGTTTTTACCCACATATACGGTAAACAATTATGGATAATTATATAAAAAATAGATAATGTCCTAAATCAAAAAAAAATTCAATGAAATAAACAAACAAGGTTAGAAACATATATAGATTTATGCCTTTACCATGATAACCAATATATGAAATAAGTAAACAATCTTGGATGAATTGCACATTTATAATACCTTGCATATTTCAAAACACACGTTTTCGGTACATTGTAATATTTTCAGAACAATAGTTTGCTTACGTTGCCACTGCCATGAACACTTAGAGAATATTTTCAGTATCACAAATAGCATTGGAAGGAGGCAGCTGCTCATCCCCCGTAATAGCGGGAATGCATGCCTGTGTATTATATTTGCAATGTATGCGTTCAGTCGATTAAAAGGTGTGCTACCCCCTACCCTCGTCTTTGATTTTGATTATCTACCTACATCTGTCTATAAAATAAATGCAATTTGCAGTAATGAGCGCAACGCCTAGATATTTCATAAGCGTAAACGTGACATAGTCTACTGTCGACGGCATAACGAAATCGGTCAACATTATGATAGCGTTCTTAAAGAGTGGCGCCTATATATTACATTTTGGCAGAGGCTGACAAGGCAGGGGCACTGAAAGGACTGCATCTGGAAGTATTTAAAGTTCCGACATTATATGAACCATCATCTCATAATGATTTGGGCAAAGAGGTGCCCCATAAATCCTCCTATTCAGACATTGAGGTGCCTGAATATATATTTTTATCTGGTGTTTGTTGGTGACTATTATGAGCTGTGACAACGGAGACCAGGCAAGAGTAGATAATATTCATACGGTGCATTCATTCCATTTGACCGAATAACAATTTAAAATGGTTGAGTTTTGTAAGTTTGTTAACTCCACGTTTCATCTGCAAAACTGAAATTCACATCCATGTCTCATGGAAGATGTAAAGCCTATCATTAGTGCAGAAAGCAATATCTCCCGTCTTGAATGCTTGCAAACAGCTATATAAATGTATATATGATACGTTTATCATGAAATCAGTGAGAATGTTTCTGATGTATTTGAGCTCTTTTGTGTACTGAACAATGCTCACCAGACTATGATCACTCTTCATCCATGCAATGATAACTGAATCATCCTGACACACAGCAGGGTAAGGGATATAACCATCTTTGATGATGATATGAATGATAGCACCAGACACATCGTTGATCACTTGTACCTGAGACGGATATGTGAATGTATATGTACTCGTACTAACGACAATCGTTTGACTGGATGTCAGCGCAAACATCTCGTTTGGTACAAATCCGTTACACGTTATCTCTCTAATGGCCTTCCCCCCTTCTGGCTTAAATACTTGTATTTTCAGGCATGCATTGTAACCTATGAAGATCAGCCCATCCTTGCCTACAGTGAGACCGCCATATATACCTTTCGTAATATCCATTGTCTCAAACGTTACATCAAGCTTTTCAGAAAGGTCTGTGTACAAGGAAATTCTGTTTTTAGTGTCGCGTATGACGAATCCACCATCAGGAATGAAGTGTAAGGCATGAACTTTAACAGATTTCAGAACGATATCTTGTATGATGCCCTCAGGAGAATATATGAATATTCCTCCCACGTCAGAACCAACAGCCATCTCATTGGATGGTGATATTACCATCCCGCTCATGGTTTTCCCATCAGGCAGTCGAGCTTCCGTGCGCAGAACCCATGATTTAGAATTCTTTTTTCTTAGCTGGCCCAACTTGAGTCCCTCCGATCCCTGACTCCTGAAGCCAATTCTTTCACCTTCCTCAGCAGTTCTTCTGGGCAGCCCCTCATCTGGCCTAATCTGGTTTAGAAGACCTTCCAGCTGTTGACACATCGCGTTATGAGAGGTCAGAGCCTCTGTCTGGAGAGGAAAAGTAAGACCATTCTTAACCATGACCAGAACCTTCCTAATCTCGTCTATCTGCTTTCGAATCGGCTTCTCCACGTCTCCCAATGAAATCCTAAGTTTCCCTATCTTCTGCTCAATTTCATTTTTCAATACCCTCTTTCTTTCCTTCAATTTCTCAACTGATTCCTCAAAAGTCGCATCTAATTCGCAATTAAGTTGTTCCTGTACGTTGTGCAGCCTTTTACGCTGGTCTTCGACCAAAGTAAAATACTTGTCAACGTTGCGTATCTTTGCATCCGCTTTAGAGGCAAGTTTCTCGATGCGATTCTTTTGCTCAGTTTCATGTTCACCTGCTTCCCGGATAGTGTGAGCATCCTTTGCATGCTCTAACATGCCACACATGCTGCAGACATACTTTTTACAGTTGAGACAAAAAAAATCTTCATTGTAGTTCGGATGTTTTCCACATTTGTTCCATTTTCTTTGCAATGATTTGTTTTCGTGATTATAGTTAGAACCGACCTGGCCCTGGGTCTCCACATCTTCAACAAGTGATCTGACTGTTATGTTTGATTGCAGTCTACCCACGTCTCCACCAGGAACCGAAGTCTCCTCCCTGCACGTAGGACACAACAGCTTTCCTCGAGACTCCAGGAGAGTCTCAAGACAACCCTTGCAGAAGGTATGGGAGCAGGTCAGGATCTTGGGTTCCCTGAAGAAGCTCAGGCAGACAGGACACTCGAGGTTCTTATGGAAAGCCTCATGCTTCAATGAAGTAGCCATCATTGGCAACTCAAGCACACGGCCTGAGGAAGAAGAAAATATCAGTGAATTAATTGGCCAACTAAATCAAAAGTCAGAAATATAATGTTTATACTTAGCTAGCTTTTATTGCACTGAAAAAGTTAAACATAATGCATTCCATGATTATTAGGGCCGAAGAAGTACAACATATTATGTATTATATATTTTACGCTTCTTCTTTAGCACTTACCTTACGAAGTAGCTTTAACAGCGACTATGATTTCAGTAAGAGGCGTATGATAATGTTTCATTCAGCAATGCAGTTGTATGAGTATGTGTTTTTTTATCGAGTGGGAATTCTCACTGACTCATATAACCTTTGCTAATGTGATCCTTCCGCTTAACCGAACCGTTCACCCACGCACATCTCAGCAATCCTTCTCGTTTCATCAAGTTAAATGGGTATGACAGTTTTTCCTGAGGGGTAGGAATTCCCACTCATAAATATTTCTTGGATATAACATAACACTGATACCAGGCGCGTACGCAGGGGGGGGGGGGGGGTTCAGTTATTTGTATTTGCGTATGTTATAGCAACCCCCCCCCCCCCATTTTTGTTAAAGATAAATAAAAATGACTGACCTAAAAAATGGTGACCTTACCCCCCCCCCCCCCCAACGGAACAAAATGTCAAATTATCAAATTTCGAGACCAAAAAAAGGGGGGGGGTAGGGGTTGACACCCCCCCCCCTTCAGTTATTTTTATGTGCGTATTTTGTAGCAACCCTCCCCCTTTTATTTTTTTTAATAAATAAAAATGACTGACCTAAAAAATGGTGACCTTACCCCCCCCCCCCCCCCCCACCCTGGAACTAAAATGTCAAATGATCAAATTTCGAGACCAAAACAAAAAGTGTCCTTTTACCCCGCCCCCCCCCCCCCCTTGAAAAAATCCTGTGTTCGCTACTGACTAATACTATCTGTTTAGTTACGGCCATATGTATTTGTATAACTCACTTATGCCATATGCGTACCTAATATTAGTCCAGAATCTGTCCGTTTTTGTATACCTGTGCGTGTTTTGTATTGTTCAATCACATGCGTCCAACACACAGCTTCTCCACTCAAAACAACCGTCAACAAGAACAGAATGAAAGGCAAGGACTACTATCACCGGTTTAGCTTTGAGGGTGTATTATTTTCCCAGCTGGTTGGGCGAGTGAGACGGAAACAGTCCAGGCTGTGGACTAACCTTATATCTGTTATTCATTGTGGGATATGATATGCACATAGAAACTCAACTTGGTGATAATTATATCTAAGTATATTCTTAGGAACATCATAATGCTGTATTACGCATATTTTCTCATCTCACCTCTCTTTTCCTTTCCTCCATCTATTTTTCTTCCATTCTGCAGATCTTTCACATCCTAATCTTTCTCTCGTACACTATCCTTGTTTCTCCTCTCTACCACCTCTCCTCCGTCATATTTTAACCCTTACCTCAACTCTGTTCAGTTCTTGCTCCCTTCGACTTAATTTCTCTCATTCTCACTACAACTTAAATTGTTCTGTTTTCTTTTATCTCCGCTCATATTACTTTTGTTTCTCTCTATTTCTAACTATCTGCTATATGTTTTCTGGTTTACCTGTCCGTGTAATGTATGCTACTGGGCTTTGTTGTCTCGCTGTAACTGTGATGTGTTAATCTATTTTCTGCTTACTTTGTTATGCACATGTATTGTTATGTTAACTCATTGAAAGGTATGTCTTTAATATACAATATGTATGTATTTGTAATTTGATATTCTCTTCTGTGAGTCTATGTTAATATAATGCCTATTTGAATTTTTGTTTAAAGAAAAAGCCAGATAATTATTTTTATGCCAATTGTCCTTCTGTATTGTTGTTCATGACCAATGAATCAAACTTAAATTGAAACAGATGATCGAGGAATGTGAATGCATTGTGTAAGCTACTGTTCAGATAACTCTTTCTCTCTGTTTGCTCTGTGTGCACCAAATATACTGTAGATTGTCGGCCGTACCCCCCTCCCCCTCCCCTCCCCCCCCCCCCCCCACCTCCAAACAAAAAAATAGGTCCGGAAACTTATTTTGATACACCCCCCCCCCCTCCCCTGCTGCCTTCCTGAACTAAGATACTGTGGGATTAGAAGAGATGGCCATGCATATTCTAGAAACCATGTCCAGTTGGACAAATTAAAATAACTTTCAGTTCTCAGGAAATTTCTCTGAAAATCATGATATACTCAAACTAATTTCGCAGGGTCGTCGTCGAACAAGTGTGTTCTGCCCGAGTTTCGATTGCGTATGCGCTAAATTAAGGAAGATTGATTTTGTTTGTTTCTTTATATATATTGCGCCCTCTTTCATTTGAAACTTATAGATGATGATCAATCTTGCCATAATATGTAATAATAACACTCTTGGAAAACAATTCTCTTTCTGTGTTTATCATCCTTATTTTTTCTCTCATTCTCCATCAAGATTATTTGAGGCAGGGGCTAGGAGGCTGCAGCCCCTTGATACTTTTGAAGGGAAAACCAGATAACCGTCACGTCATCAGTAAGGCGCTTTGTCAGTAGTTTCCCATTTTTATTATCTAATCTACCGGTAGTTAAATGAGTAAGACTGCTTTATTGGTGGTGTTATATTGCGTATAAGTGCTCTTAAAAATAAACGCACACTTTTGTATATTGAGACAAGAGATACCCCCCCCCCTCACCCTGTTTGTCATTACTCTTATTACTTCGATTTAAAAAAAAAAATCTTCAGTTTCATATTCTTGAACTGGACGACTTCGGTAATTCGAGGATAAGATCTTTTCGGTTAAACAATGCAATGATTAGTAAAAATGTTCTTTATTTCTCTAAAGTCTGTGGTAAATGCATAATATTGTAAATTCCTTTGTTTTAAATTAATTACTTTTATGCCACTGATGCTTTGGGCACCTCCATGCATGCCGATTCCCTTGTGTATGAGCCCTGTAAATTTTGTTATGATCGTGAGAGTCGATATAGTTTAGTGAATTCAAGCGATTCAACCCATAGCTGAATGAAGCAGCTAGCCTTCTGGGTGGTGGGGCGTGGAGGCATAGGCGCCGGGTGGGGGGGGGGGGGGGGGGGCAGGGAAAAAAAAGTTAGGGGAAAACGCATTTTTGCCCCCCCCCCCCTAAAAAAAAAGCAGTAAAGGAGTAAACATGGTTTGTATTTTTAACCCAAAAGAACATTTATGTCATGGTATGCAAAGTGGTCCTCTGCGCCTGGACCCCACCAAGGGCTCTAAGGCGGGCCCCTGGATGCTCATCTGACCGTAATAAAATACCTAAAACCCCTGAACTTCCGGGGGCACTGCCCCCTGGACCCCACCAATGGCCCTAAGGCGGGCCCCTGGATGCTCATCTGACCGTAATTAAATACCTAATACCGCTGACCTTTCGGGGGCTCTGCCCCCTGGACCCCACCAAGGGCCCTAAGACGGCCCCTGGATGCTCATCTGACCGTAGTTAAATATTCAAACATCTGAGCTTCTGGGGGCTCCCCCCCCCCCCTGGAACACGTCAATGGCCTTAAAGAGGGCCCCTGGATGCTCATCTGACCGTAATTAAATACCTAAAACCCCTGAACTTCCGGGGGCTCTGCCCCCTGGACCCCACCAAGGGCCCTAAGACGGCCCCTGGATGTTTATCTGACCGTAATTAAATACCTAATACCCCTGAGCTTTCGGGGGCTCTGCCCCCTGGACCCCACCAAGGGCCCTAAGACGGCCCCTGGATGCTCATCTGACCGTAGTTAAATATTCAAACATCTGAGCTTCTGGGGGCTCCCCCCCCCCCTGGAACACGTCAATGGCCTTAAAGAGGGCCCCTGGATGCTCATCTAACCGTAATTAAATACCTAATACCCCTGAGCTTCCGGGGGCTCTGCCCCCTGGACCCCACCAAGGGCCCTAAGACGGCCCCTGGATGCTTATCTGACCGTAGTTAAATATTCAAACATCTGAGCTTCTGGGGGCTCCCCCCCCCCCCCCTGGAACACGTCAATGGCCTTAAAGAGGGCCCCTGGATGCTCAGCTAACCGTACTTAAATACCTAATACCCCTGAGCTTCCGGGGGCTCTGCCCCCTGGACCCCACCAAGGGCCCTAAGACGGCCCCTGGATGCATGTCATGATTAATAGGGCCTACCCGATACAACATTATGAAATCAATGTACGCTTCTTCTTCAGCACTTACGTTTTGAAGTAGCTCTAACGGCGACTATCCCTTCAGTAAGTGTCGTATGATAAAGCCTGAGAAATATCGCGTTGGGTTTTGTGTTGATTGCACACGTTTCAAGGTTTAAATCATAGACATTGAATATAAACCTTTATTTCATAGCGTGTGACATATTCTAAATCAATACTAACGAAAATGCGTCGAATTCTATACATGCTCTTGTTCTGTAGGAGGTGCGCAAGTTAATATATATTCCACTATTGCATATAATATTGAAAATCTGCCACATTCTGGATTACTATTGATGTTATTACTTCATTTTATGTTTTTTACTTTACTTGTATCAAAGAGAACTGTTGCTGAGCTAGCGCCATGAGCGTCCCTGGACGGTGTGTGCGCTCTATAAGTTTACACTATTATTATTAATATTATTAGTTTAAAAAACTGTATGGGTAAAGTTTGGTCAAGGCGCAATAGGGCCTACCCGATCACTACTAACAAAACTAGGTGACAATTTTGTATACAGGAATAACAGGTATGATATTTACTGCAAACAAAACTCACATCTCACATATTATATTTGTAAAGCGCTTAGAGGCATTTGTATCAAGCGCTGTATAAAAGCTAAATATTATATATATATATATATATATATATATATTATCTCTTTGGTAATACCTATTGTTTGTCAAATTATCGAAAAATGGTGTGGGGAGATCAGATCTGCATCTTTGATGAGTTTTTATTTTAATAACGTGTTTATACAAATGTTGTCGATTCTTATTGTCGTGTGTGTACTCTAAAGAGCACGTGATCAACTGGGTCACCCAGGGTCAAAACATCTTCCTGCAGGTGTGTCTGCCCGATAAAGGAGACAAAGGATGAAATAAAGCTTCCTAATATACAAATGAGTTTCACAAATATCAAAATAAATTCTTATCATTGATTTCCTTTGGAGCTTCCCGGAGTTAGGGCAAATGAAGCTTCCTAGGCTAATATACAAATGGGTTACACAAATATCAATTCAACTTTGTTTATACGCACGCCTACCTCTACATACGCCCGAGGAGAGGGTAGGGTAATACGCCATACAGCTAGTGTTGTAATTATATATACTAGAGGTAAAGGGTGAGGGCAGGAATGGAACATATGGTGAAGCGTGGGGAAAGATGAAGGAAAGAAAGTGATATAGTATAAGGAGATAGTTGGCTGGAAAATGATTTTCCAATATTATGTTATTATGAGAATTATGCATCTCTAACAACAGATTATGATTTCATATTCAGTATTACACCTGCACACAGAAGCTGACTCTAAGTGTCTATTGTTCGTAAGCATCGATGTTACAGTGGCTATTATTATCGTTATCTTTACCATATACATGTTCTTTTAACTAGGTAAAACATCCGTATCGATAATTGTGGAAGAAAAGACACTCGATATTCTTTTTGTGTAATTATTTAATGTTAAAAAGCATCAGTATAAGAAAGCATAAAGATGATAAGAGTAGCTCCATCATTACATGGTACTCTGAGGTGTTTTATTTAACCTGCAAACATTGCTTACTAGCATATAGGTTTCCTTGATCCTCTATTTATATTATTATTGATTATTGTATAATAGAAATGAATATTCTCACTTAAGTCGTGAAAGACCACGCAGTGACATATTCGGAGGTCCTTTGTTGAGTGAATTTAATGATTTTAAAAAAACATAGTCGAAAAATGATAGAAGTTTCAAGCTCTTTGCTTATACGCTATCAAAATTGATAGTCAAAGCAATAATGACAGTGATGATGATAATAATGATGGTAACAGTGATATCAATATTAATAGTAATAATAACTTCTGGAGTGATTAAGTAACAGCCCTGAAACAGTGTTTAATTTATTATCAAATAAAGTTGACAGTCAGGTTTGGGGCTTGCAGATAATAGAGGCATGTGTGGGTTATTAAGTAAGCAATATTATTCTGCCGGTATTGTGTGTTTGGTGTGCCTGTAAAAACAGCGCGTTGGGTATTGTATTGAATGCAAATGTTTCAAGGTTGTAATCACAGGCACTGAATATAAATATTCATTTCACAGCGTATAACATTTTCTAAAACAACATGTACGGTAATGTGTGGAGCTCTGTACATGCTCTAGTTCTGGTTGAGGGGCGCCATTAGATACATATATTCGACCATTGCATATATCGAAATATGCTGCAAACTCATGGATAAGTATTTATGTTAATAGTTTCGAACAACATAATGAGTATAAAGGGTCAACATAAAGTTCAGTCAAGGCACAATAAGGCCTACCCGATCACTACTAACATAAACAGTTTGCAAGTTATTCATCGGTACAGTTATAAGAGGTAGATGTTAGCTGTACAAACTGACACCTCCCTGGTAATACCTATTGTTGTAGGTCAAATCATGGACCTACTACGAAGTCAAAGGTCAAGTTATCGAACATTTGCTTTGGGGTGATCAGATCTGCGTCTTTGATGTAGTGTATTGCGGAGAAGTAATGCAATGAAGATATAGGAGTGGAACATATGTTAATTCCATTAGTAATATTGATTTTTCTTACAAATTAATCTTGATTTGTGTACAGCGCGTTGAAACTTTTATGTCACAAACGCTATATAAATTGTTCGTATTATTATTTTTATTTTTTAAAGATAGAAGACATATGCAGGAAAAGAGACGGAGAGAGAGAGGGAGAGAGAGCATCTATTTGTGTCCGTTTCACTTTATAATGCAACTTTTTCCCATTCTAAAGGGTCAAAGATTTTATTGAAACCGAAGGTTAGAAACCACGAGAGTTTGTAATTTTATAATTTTTCTTCCTCGCTCGCAATATTTAGAAATAAGAAGATTTCAGGCAACCAAATGCCCGAATATACCTCCATCTGTTGGCAAAGACCTAGGGGCCCGAATAATATTCTAATTGACAGCGAGGTATCCAAGTATGTTTTATATCTTTTCTATCGAGCTTACTTTTGGGCAATGAGAATATCCTCATGATCATATTCGAGTATCGAGGTGACTGAATACTTATATGAGTTGTTGTATTTAAGTACGAGGTGCCCGCATACATTATTGTTTGTCTTGATTACATTTTTTTTTTTATCCCCATTAAAAATGTCATTTTTACGAATCAAATGCCCATACGTGTATGAAGTCCCCTACTATACAACTTTTAACAATTCATAACTTATTGTCCGATTTTATTCAAAGTTTCAACGGCGTGCTCCTCTGAATGCTCTGTTTTCTACTATATTAGCTTCTACAGGGGTGACCTAAAACCATTCATTTCATAATGTGTACTATTACCAGTCTCTTTTTTATGTAAAAGATTATATCATGTTTTGTGTGGTTTGAATAAAATGAGCTTGAACTTCAACTTGAACTACATGAGTATGTTTTTTTTTTTGAGTGGAAATTCCCACTGACATTCATAACAGGAAGTATTATGTTGAACCTTTGCACTTGTGATCCTTCCGCTCAACCTAAACGTTCACCCACGCACATCTCAGCAATCCCTCTCGCCATTACAAGTTAAACTAGATTTGTAATACTTGTTTGGAACAGGTATAGGTGGGCTGATTATCTGTTATCCACTTGGTAAAATGTCCACGTATATTGTTAGGAACGTCATAATGCTGTATTACGCATATCTTGCTACTTTCATCTCACGTTTCTTTTTCTTTCCTCCATCTCTTTTTCTTCCATTCTGATCTCTCTCATCCTAATCTTTCTCTTATGCACTATGCTTGTTTCTCCTCTCTACCACCCCTCCTTCCATCTCTTTTTCTTCCATTCTGATCTCTCACATCCTAATATTTATCTTGTACACTATGCTTGTTTCTCCTCTCTACCACCTCTCCCTCCCTCATGTTTCAACATTTACCTCAAATCTGTTCAGTTCTTGCTCCCTTAGATTTAAATTCTCTCATTCTTAGTGCACTACAATTTACTTTATTCTGTTTTATATCTCCGCTCCTATTACTTTTGTTTCTCTCTATTTCTAACTATCTGCTATATGTTTTCTGGTTTACCTGTCCGTGTAATGTATTCTACTGGGCTTTTTTTGTCTCGAACTGTGGTGTATTTTCTATTTCCTGCTTTACTTTGTTATGCACATGTTTTGTTTTGTTTAATCATTCATGTGTATGTCGTATACATGTTTATCTTTCTAATGTGTTATTCTCTATTGTGATTCTATGTTTATATATGCCAATTTAGAAGTTGATATTTTTTATGAAAACAGAATGATTTGTTTGCCAATTGAGCTTTTGAATTGTGCATGACCAATAAATCAAACTGAAATTGAAAGTGTTAGCTATTGTTCAGATAACTCCTTTTCTCTGTTTGCTCTGTGTGCACCAAATAGTCTGGAGCTTATCGGCGGTCCCCCCCCCAAAAAAAAAAAAATAGGTCCAGAAAGTTATTTTGATACCCCCCCCCCCCCCCCCCCCCCCTCCTTCCTGAACTTAGAGACTCTGGGATTGGAAGAGATTGCCATGCATATTCTAGAAACCATGTCCAATTGGACAAACTAAAGTAACTTTCAGTTCTCAGGAAATTCTCTGAAAATCATGATATACTCAAAGTAATTTCAAGCGTCTTCTGCCGAGTTTCGATTGCGTATGCGCTATTATTAACGAAGATTGATTTTGTTTTGTTTCTTTATATAAATCGCGCCCTCTTTCATTTGAAACTTATAGATGATGATCAATCTTGCCATAATATATAATAATAACACTCTTGGAAAACAATCATTTTTCTTTTGTTTTCATCCTTATTTTTCTCTCATTCTCCATCCAGAGTAGTTGAGGAAGGGGCTAGAAGGCTGCAGTCCCTCGATACTTTTGAAGGGAAAATCGAATAACCGTCATGTCATCAGCAAGGCGCTATGTCAGTAGTTTCCCATTTCGAATAATCTAATCTGATTACCGGTAGTTAAATTTCTATATATTGCGTATAGGTGCTCTTAAATATATAAATACACAAGTGTACATTGAGACAAGCAAACCTCCCCCCCCCCCCCCCATTAATATATATTTGTATAATCTTATTTCTTCGATTTTTTTTTATTTTGTTGTTGTTGTTGTTGAATGCTTTTCTTCAGTATTATTTTCTTGAACTGGATGACTTCGGTAATTCGAGGATAAGGTATTTTCGGTTGAACAATGATTATTCAAACTTTCTCTATTTCTCTATAGTCTGTGGTAAATGCTCAATGCATAAAGTAAATTCCTTTGTTTACAATTTAATACTTTCATTCCATTGATGCTTTTGGCACCTCCATGCATGCCGATTCCATTGTGTATGAGCCTCGTAAATGTTGTTATGATCGTGAGAGTCGATATAGTTTAAGCTACGGTCACAAAGGTTCGTACGAACGATGCTTTCGTACGAATCTCCCTGTTTTTCCATTGTCTTTCCGAATTTCCATTGTCTGAAAATCGTTCGTACGGCGTTCGTAGCAGTTCGTAACGGCATTTGTGACCGAGGCTTTAGTGAATTCAAGGGATAAAATCCATAACTGAATGAGGCAGCTATCCCAAGGGAGTCGTGGGGTGAGGTAGTTATCCCAGAAATTTTAGAATGTTTGACATCATTTTTAGTCACTATGCAGGCCCGTAACTAAGGTTGCACCCCCCCCCCCCCTCCCCCGCGCTAGCGCCACGAGGTCCGCTTTAAAGACAAACACTGATTGAAACCGTTTTGGTGTTCAAATCTTAAAGGCCCTCAGTTGTTGATGAAGACTGGAAAACGAGTCTGATGCTAAGAATGCTGAAGACAGTTTGAGATCGTTCGCTGGAGTAAGGATAGTCTTTACTCATACTAATGTCGATGAAACATCTTTATCATGGCAAAAGTCGTCTTCTGGTTTTTCGATTTCTTCTTGATTGCTGACCTTTACGCTTGCCATTATAACCACTGACATATTACACGAATATCATGTACAGAAGCTTCCATATACCGCCGTTAGATGACTCGGTCTTTCACTTTTTAGGGATTTTTTTTCTTCACACCAATGACACTGAACAAAGGACTATTAGCTGGAAATGTCAGTGATCAAATTCATACTTCAAGTTTATTCCCTCTATTCCCTTTAAGAAAATATAAATAAATTGAACATAAAATATGTAACATAATCTGAACGGAACGTGATAACTGACATAATTTCATCATAATAATAATTATGGTTTTATAACGCAATACTGCAGGGATGTCTCTATGCTCTAACAAAGATAATAAAGAAAGTTTATAACTCTACTATGAAAGAATCATAAACCTAGTAAGGAAGGGGAATTTTAACTTTAATGCATATTAGAATACCTAGATAAAAAAAAAATATATAAATTAAAGTATATAAAACACTGATTTCCTTTCCAATTCAAAATATAACTGGGAATTCTTAAAAACTTTAAAGGATCTCGTACATACATGTTATGCACATGCGACAAATGAAAGCAGAAATTGTTTATTTATATACACCAACATTACAAGTCTAACAATATAAACGTACATAGAGCAAATCAATATGACATGAAATAATTAATCTTTAAATTAGTAAAATAAATTTAAATTGAACATTAAATTCACAACGTTGGGCTATAGACTTACATAACATTCTTCTCCCCCTCCCCTTTATACATCAGGGGTTCCTTGCTACCGGTATAGTGTAACGATCTAAAATATGATCTATAGTTTCAAACTAAATCATCGGTATCTATTTCACTGTCATATTTACTCTGTTTACCTTGCAACGCACATAGTACAGGCATTTCTAAATATTTTTTGTAACGATATAAATATTTATACATAATATATGCCCAATACAAAAATAGCTAATCATTATGCCGCGTGTATTAGGATTCGAATGTAAACCATGACCAAATGAAATGGCACTCTGAAATCTTTTACCTTTTCTCAAAAGATCCCCCATCTTTTTTCTCTCTTCTCTCTGTCGAGTTCCCAAGCGTGTTCCTTTTAATTTGTCGTTTTCTGTCTTTATAATTGGAAAGATTTGTTTATATTTATAATAAATTTGAGGTGCGATATATTACACAATTCTTATCCCTTTCTAATCTTAATTTGTATTCCTTGTCAATTTGTGTGAATATACTGTTTTTTTAAATATAATTTTGAACAATAAAAATATGTAAATTTTGAATGTATCAGTCTTTGGACTGACTTACAAATAATTTTCTTTCAATAAACCTAGCCGAATAAATAACTGAATTAATAAATTAATTATAAATGCCTGATAAGCAAATAGAGATAGAGGAAGGTACGGGAATCAGGGAATGTACAGAGTAAGGCCCTTAAGTTTAAAGTTTTTAATGCACAGATAAAATTATATTAAACAATTATGGATAATTACAGAAAAATAAATGATGTCCTATATTATAAAAATGTCCTTGGAACAAACAAAGGAAGAAACAAACATAACATTTTGACTTCACCCTGATTATCAAGACATGTTTTAAGTAAACAAAATTGGACAAATTGCACATCTATAATACCTTGCATATTTTAAAACAAACTTTTTCAGATACGTTGTAATGTTTTGAGAACAATAGTTTGCTTAATTACGTCGCCACTACCATGAACACTTAAAGAATCTTTCCAGTATTACAAATAGCATTGAAAGGAGGCAGCTGCTCATCCCTCATAATAGCGGGAATGCCTGGCTGTGTATTTTATTTACAATGTATGATTTCAGTCGATTAGAAGGTGTGCTACCCCTCCCCTTGTCTTTGATTTTGATTATCTACCTTCATCTGTCTAGAAAGTAAACGGCATTTGCAATAATGAGCGCAACGCCTTAATACTTTATAATCGTAAACTTACATAGTCTACTGTTGACGCCATAATGAAATGAAACATTACGATAGCATTATAAAAGACTGGAGTCTAGACCGACTATTTGATTTAAATCACAATTCGACACAGGCTTGCAAGGCAGGGGCACTGAAAAGACTGCATCCGGGCGTTTCAAAGTTCCGACATTCGATGAACCATCATCTCATAATTATTCGGGCAAAGAGGTGCCCCACAGATAGCCTATATCCTCATTATTGGGCAGCAATCGCGAGATCCCCAAATATCCTCCTATTCAGACAACGAGGTGCCTGAATACATATTTGTATCTGGTGTATGTTGGTGGATGTTTTGAGGTGTGCCCGTGTGACAGTGCATTGAGATCAGGCACGAGTGCTTTTTTTGTCATTTAGCCGAATAACAATCTAAAATGGTTGGGTTTTGTAAGTTTGTTCAACTCCACGTTTTATCTGCAAAACTGAAATTTACTCCCATGTCTCATGGAAGATGTAAAGTTTATTATCAGTGCAGAAAGCAATCTCTCCCGTCTTGAATGTTTGCAAAAAGCCACCATATGATTTCGTTATCTTGAAATCAGTGAGAATGTTTTTAATGTATTTGAACTTTTTTGTGTACTGAACGATGCTCAGCAGACCCTGATCGCGCTTATTAACCCATGCAATGATAAATGAATCATCCTGACACACAGCAGGGTAAGCCCAATAACCATCTTTGCGGATACTATGAATGATAGCACCAGACACATTGTTGATTACGTGTACGTTGTTGTCTATATAATGAGTAACGAGAATCGCTTGTATGGATGGCATCGCAAACATCTGGCGTGGTACAAATTTATTATACGTTATCTCTCGTATTGCCTCCCCCCCTTCTGGCTTAAATACCTGTATTTTCTGGAGTCCATAGTAACCTACGAAGATCAGCCCATCCTTGCCTACAGTGAGACCGCCATCCACACCTTGCGCAATACGCCGTGTCTTAAACGTGACATTAAGCTTTTCACAAAGCTCTGTGTACAAGGAAATTCTGTTATTAGTGTCGCGTATGACGTATCCACCATCAGGCATGAAGTGTAAGGCCCTAACGTTAACAGATTTCAGAACGGTTTGTTGTATAATGCCCTCAGAAGAATATATGACTATTCCTCCGTTTCGACAACCAACAGCCATCTCATTGTTTGGTGATATCACCATCTCGCACATGATTTTTCCATCAGGCAGGGGAGCTTCCGTGCGCAGAACCCATGATTTAGAATTCTTTTGTCTTAGGTGGCCCAACTCGGGTCCATCTGATCCCTGACTCCTGAAGCCAATTCTTCCACCTTCCTCAGCAGTTCTTCTGGGCAGCTCCTCATCTGGCCTAATCTGGTTCAGAAGCTCTTCCAGCTGTTGACACATCGCTTTATGTGCGGTCAGAGCCTCTGTCTGGAGAGGAAAATTAAGACCATCCTTAACCAAATCCAGAACCTTCTTAATCTCGTCTATCTGTATACGAATCGGCTTCTCCACGTCTCCCAATGAAGTCTTAAGTTTCCCTAGCTTGTACCCAACTTCTTTTTTCAACACCGTCTTTCTTTCCTTCAATTTCTCAACTAATTCCACAAAAGTCGCATCTATTTCGCCATTGAGTTGGTCCTGTATGTTGTGCACCCTTTTACGCTGGTCTCCAACGAAAGTAAAATACTTGTCAACGTTGCGTATCTTTGCATCCACTGTAGATGCAAGTTTCTCGACGTGATTCTTTTGCTCAGTTTCATGTGCGCCTGCTTCCAGGATAGTGTGAGCATCCTTTGCATGCTCTAACATGCCACACATGCTGCAGACATACTTTTTACAGTTGAGACAAAAAAAATCTTCATTGTAGTTCGGATGTTTTCCACATTTGTTCCGGTTTCTTTGGAATGATTCGTGTTCTTGATTAAAGTTGGTACAGACCTGGCCCTGGGTCTCCACATCTTCAACCAGTGATCTGACTGTTATGTTTGATTGCAGTCTACCCACGTCTCCACCAGGAAGCGAAGTCTCCTCCCTGCATGTAGGACACAACAGCTTTCCATGAGACTCCAGGAGAGTCTCAAGACAACCCTTGCAGAATGTATGGGAGCAGGTCAGGTTCTTGGGTTCCTTGAAGAAGCTCAGGCAGATAGGACACTCGAGGTTCTTCTTATTGACAGCCTGCATTTTCTCTAATGAAGTAGCCATGATTAGCAACTCAGTCAAGCACACGACTTGTGAATCAATTGGCTCACTCGTCAAGGGTTTGTAATATTTTGTATAGCTGGCTATTATTGCACTGAAAAATGTTAAACATAATGTAATCCATGATTAATAGGGCCTGCACAGTACAACGTTAAGAAATTACGCTTCTTCTTTTTGGCACTCACGTTACGACCGAAAAAGCTCTAACTGCGATTATGCTTCCAGTTAGAGGTGTTTCGTTCAGCAATGGAGATGTATGAGTATGTATTTTTTTCGGGTGGAAATTCCCACTGACATTCATAACAGGAAGTATTATGTTGAACCTTTGCACTTGTGATCCTTCCGCTTAACATAAACGTTCACCCACGCACATCGCAGCAATCCCTCTCGCCATTACAAGTTAAATGAGTATGATTTGTTTACCCCTTAGGGGTAGGATTTCTCACTCATAAATATTTCTTGAACCTCACACCCCAGATAAATGCCTCTAATATAATCTGACAGATGCCCCTTTTCCTTTGTAATAGGTGCCCATTTTCTTTCACTTAAGTGCCCCTTTTCAGATACGAGAAGTGTACCCTTACCATCTCCGATAAGTGCCCCTTCACCTTTCATAAATGCACCTTATCAAATCTCACCTTTCTTTTTGACAAGTGCCTGTTTTCCTTTGTATGCCATCTTTTCATTATTACAGTTCCCCCTTTTCATCTCTGCTAATTGCTCCTATTCCAATTTGAGATGTGACCCTTTTATATTGACCCATGTCTCCTAATCCCTTTTAATAAATTCCAATCAAAACAGTGTGATCAGATGAAAATAAATTTAATCTGGAAAATCATAATTATAGTTTGAAAAGTGATCACCATCATAGGGCTATATTACAAAACTTATTTCGTTTAAAGGTAAATAATTATATAACTCGAAGAAATATCCCGATGGTAGACTTCAAGAAAGAATCTGTACAAATCAAACGCGTTGACCAACTCAAAGGGCGCTGTGTACGTATTGGTCACGACAGGGATTAAGGTAACCGTTGCTCCTGAAGAGAGTCCAAAGATCACTCCCATTTCAGTAAAAGCTGTTCCCCCCCCCCCCCCCCCTGGATAAGAGTAATGAACAGTGGCGTTATTATGGGGGAAAGGGGTGCAGGGAGAAAGGAAAGGCGCTACACACAAAAAGGTGAGACCAAGGGGAACATTTAGGGCAAGGAAGGTGAACGCGAGATGATATAAGGAGATACTATGCTCGAGAATACCCTTTAGATATTATATTTATATGAATACACCTCTAACAACAGATTATGTTAAAGCAAAGTCACGATTAGATTTCAAATTGAGTATTAAACCTGTAAACAGAAAATGACTCTCAATGCTTATTGCTTGTAAATATCATCCCTGTAACAGTTGATTCATAATTTCATTATCTTTACCATATTTATATTCTTTTAACAAGATAAAAAATAAAATACTCCGTTATTATTTTTTTCTCTAAGTATTAAATGATAAAAAGGATCAGTATAATAAGCACTAAGATGAAAAGAGTTTCTCCATCATAATATGGTACTCTGAGATTTAATTAAGAAATATATATGTATGTGCAAAAATTGCTTAATAGCGTATCGATTTCCTTGATTCTCTATTTATAATCTTATTGATTATTGTTTGATAGAAATGATTATTCTCACTTACGTCGTAAGAGACCATTCCATGACAGATTTGGGGTCCTGGGTTGAGCGAATTTTATTCTGTTTAACAAACAGAGTTGAGAATTGATAGTAGTTTCAAGCTCTTTGCTTATTCGCTCTCAACAAAGTTAAAGCAACGATGATTGTGGTGATGATAATCGTAATAGTGATATATATAGTAATACAGTCAAACCTGCTTTGGTGACCACCTACCTACAGAGACCATATTTTTTGTTTCCCTTGAAAATGGTTTCTGAGTGAAACATGTAATAAGGGAACCTCTATACAAAGACCACCTGCATATAAAGACCACTTTTCTTGTCTCCCGTGGGTGGTCTTTATAGACAGGTTTAACTGTAGTAATAATAACTTCTGGATTGATGAAGTTACATTCACAAAACAGTGTTTAGTTGATAATATTTAAGACCCGGCCCCCCCCCCCCACACTCAGTGTTATTTAGGGTACGCATATGCTCGTTCCCTCTTTTTGAAAGCACCCCCTATCTGAGGACTGCCAACATTTCCGAATCCCCCTTTCGCGTGCTTTTCGCGGGCTTTGCCTGCCTTGGAGACCCCCCTAAATGCGGAAAAATGCTCAATGTACCCCCCTAAATTCGGAATAATTTCTCAGGAGTCCAAAGAGATGAGAGAGAAAAAGAAAAAACACCCCCTTTTTAAAGAAATCTCCGGGTGAAAAGTCAAATACACCCCTTTTTTTTACAATTCTCGGGCCAGACTTTGTCGCACGAAACGTACCCCTTTACCGGACATGTTGGCAACACGAATGCGGTCATTCCGACCCCTGAGTGGGGAGGAGGGGGGGGGGGATTTAAGAAATGTGATGGTCAGGTTTGGGGCTTGCAATTACTAGAGGCCTATGTGGGTTATTATGTAAGCAATTCTGCCGATATTGAATTTTGGGGCTTGCCTGGGAAACGAGCGTGTTGGGTATTGTATTGAATGCAAACGTTCCAAGGTTTTAATCACAGACACTGAATATAAACATTTTTTTCACAGCGTATAAGATATTCTAAATCAAGATTGACGGAAATATGTGAAGCTCGATACATGCACTAGTTCTGTTTAAGGGGCGTTATTAGATACATATATATGCTACAAACTCCTGGATAAGTATTTATGTTAATAGTTTCAAACAACAGACTGAGTATAAATGGTCGACATAAAGTCCAGTCAAGGCACAATAAGGCCTAGCTGATCACTACTAAACATAATCAGTTAGCAGGTTATTCATCAGTACAGTAAAAACGGGTAGATGTTAGCTGTAAGATCTCACATCTCCCTGGTAATACCTTCTTCTTCTTTTTTTTGTTGGGGGGGGGGGATCAAATTATCGATAAACTGCTCAGATCTGCGTCTTTGATGTAGTGTACAGCAGAGAAGAAAAGAAATTAAGATAGGAGTGGAAGATAGAAGACATATGAGAAAAGAGACGGAGAGAGAGAGAGAGAGCGAGAGAGAGACACAGAGAGAGAGAGTATCGCTCACACAATTTTAGAATCTCTCTTCCTCGCAGCTCTCAACATTTAGAAATAAGAAGATTTCAGGCAACCAAGTGCCTAAATACCTCCATCGATAAACTGCTCAGATCTGCGTCTTTGATGTAGTGTACAGCAGAGAAGAAAAGAAATTAAGATAGGAGTGGAAGATAGAAGACATATTAGAAAAGAGACGGAGAGAGAGAGAGAGAGAGCGAGAGAGAGACACAGAGAGAGAGAGAGTATCTATTTGTGTCCGTTTCACTTTATAATGCAACTTTTTCATGAAACCCGAAGGTTAGAAACCACGAGAGTTTTTAATTTTAGAATCTCTCTTCCTCGCAGCTCTCAACATTTAGAAATAAGAAGATTTCAGGCAACCAAGTGCCTAAATACCTCCATTTGGGGGCAAAGAGGTGCCCGAATATTCTTCGAATTCACAGCGAGGTACCCAAGTATGTTTTAAATCTTTTCTATCGAAAATCCATTTGAGCACTGACATGGCCTAATATCCTCATATTCGTGTATCGAGGTGACTGAATAATTATATGAATTGTTGTATTTATGTACTTCTTGGCGAGGTGCCCGCGTACCTTTATGTTTGTATTATTAAGTGTGTTAATTACAATTTTTTTAAACCCTTTTTAAATGTCATTTTTTTAGAATCAAATGTGCCCGTACGTGTATACATAGCGAATGCTGAGTGCCAGAGTGATGCAAAGTGAACCTTCTATGATGACTTTGGAAATGAGGTGACGCGAATTTTTTTTTTTTTTTTTTTAAAGGGATGAAGTAACAAAAATAAAAGCACTGATCTAATTTCATCTTCCTCTTTCTGGTAACTCTTCGTTAGGATCTATACATGACTATTATGCGATTAGAAACATTTAATTAAAGAGCACTCCAATCTTTTTGTAATAAGTTCAGAATCAGATTAGCGAAATTTGAAATAAAACGGACCAAAAATGAGACAGTTGTGAATGTTTGACAAATGAAATCACTAAAGCTATGCAAATCTCAGATTGGTTATTTGGTCAGTGGATTGTGACGTATTCATGTTTTTTCTTCAAACCTTAAAGTCCCTTCTCCCTTGGGGCACTCCTCAAAATATATTATGGATAGCTTACTATCGTATGTCCTCTAGAAAGAAGAGGCCCTCTCGAGTCATACATTTTGAAGAAAAAACATAGATATTTTAGATAGTTTTTTGTTGTTGGAACAAAAGGGAAGTCATCACAGTGATCGAAATAGACAATCTGAAGTTACTATACAACTTTAAAAAAATTAAAACGAGACCTCCATATTTCGTCATTTGATAATTGTAGTGACAGATCATTTTCCCATTTGAGTTGTTGATCTGTTTCTGACAAAGCAATAGTATAACTACGTGAAAAAATAGAGTAACATAGTTCACAAACTTTCCATTCATTTGGGATAGCAGATATAAGCGAATTATATGCAATAATAGGTACAAAACCATATTTCAAGTAATTTCGCCGGGTCGTCGTCGAACTAGTGTCTACCCGAGTTTCGATTACGTTTGCGTTAAATGTACGAAGATTGATTATTTTTTTTTATTTTTTTTAAATGATATTTTATTTCCTTCCTCATAATTTCACATAACAAGAAATTCACATAACAAGAAATTATCAAGATAAGCAATATAAAACAAGATCTTTGATACAAGACATTTCATAAGTTACATCAATCAATGAACATAGAGAAAAAAAAAAGGAAAAAAAAAGTCTTGCATGTAACAGTGTATAATCAAAATAACAGTAGAGGAAGGTTTAAAGTGTTCTTTTATTTAAATATATTGCGCCCTCTTTCATTTGAAACTTATAGATGATGATCAATCTTGCCATAATATATAATAATAACACTCTTGGAAAACAATTATTTTTCTTTTGTTTTCATCCTTATTTGTTCTCTCATTCTCCATCAAGAGTATTTAAGGCAGGGGCTAGGAGGCTGCAGCACCTCGATACTTTTGAAGGGAAAATCGGATAACCGTCATGTCATCAGCAAGGCGCTATGTTAGTAGTTTCCCATTTCGAATAATCTAATCTACCGGTAGTTAAATTTCTATATATTGCGTATAGGTACTCCTAAATATAAAAACACACAAGTGTTCTTTGAGACAAAACATATCCCCCCCCCCCCCCCATTACCATATATTTCTATAATCTTACTTCTTCGATTTTTTTTTGTTGGTGTGGAATACTTTTCTTCAGTATTATTTTCTTGAACTGGATGACTTCGGTAATTTAAGGATAAGGTTTTTTCGGTTGAACAATGATTATTCAAACTTTCTCTACTATTTTTTCTATAGTCTGTGGTAAGTGGTCAATGGCAATGCATACAGTAAATTCCTTTGTTTACAACTTGATACATTTATTCCATTGAATGCAAATACATTTTATTGATTCATATTTGGATGTTTTGGACACCTCCCTGCATGCTGATTCCCTTGATGTGGATTTGTGAGCCTTATAAATGTTGTTATGATCATGGGAGTCGATATATAGTGAATTCAAGGGATTCAACCCATAACTGAATAACGCAGCTAGCCTTCTGGGTGGTGGGGCGTTGAGGGGAGGGGTAGTTATCCCTAAAATTTTAGAAGGACTGACTTCTGTTTTAGTCACTACGCAGGGCCTTAACTAGGGGGGGGGGGGATCAGGGGCGTCGCTAGACCTTTTTCAGTGAAGGGGGGGGGGGGTGTAGAGGCCACCGATTACCGACAGAACTAGCTACCAATTACCGAACAATGTCCCAATGTCTACAAATTTAACCCTATAAACCCAAGGTCGAAGGCTAAATTATTTCCCCATGAACTATCTATAGTCCTTGCGTATGCGCGCATGGTGATTTTCCTCGACGACTTAAATACGATTTTTTTTTTGCCCCGTCAACTTAATTATTCAGCACCGTAGCTATATATTTAAATGCAGGCGCCTAACTAGGATCTTATTTAAGGGGGCAGTAGCGAGCAAGCGAATCACTAAAAGAGCGCGCGAAGCGTTCCCTATTGTAGCATGGAAGAAGGGAGGGGGAGTTTACCTCCCGCGTAAAGTGAGTAAGCTTTGATGTTTCCATAAATTATTAGAGAAAGAGGACGATTCGTTGTACCGTTCTCCACTCTTAATCCTTGTCTGAATTTACCCCCCCCCCCCCCGCGAAGCGCGAAAGCTTAGACTTTCATTAAATTATAATAACAAGAAGACGATTCGTTGTACCGTTCTCGACTTTTAATCCTTGTCTGAACTCAGTTCCCCCCATCCGCGCCAAGCGCGGAAGCTTTGACTGTTCATTAAATTATTATAGAAATAAGACGATTCGTTGTACCGTTCTCGACTCTTAACGTTAATACTTGTTTGAATTCAGTTTTTCCCTTCCGGAATACTGACACAGCTGACCCAACACACGAAAATATCTATGCGTATCTTGATTGCCCCCTCGACGAGACGACTCCACCCAACAACCCCTTTCTCTATTTTACTCACACCCCTCCTCTATAAGGCTTCTACCCACCTCTCTCCTTTCTTTCATCCCCCGTTTCTTCTGTATCTTTCTACTCTGTTTTTTTCCTTCCTTTTCTTCTTTTATTTATTTTCTTTTTTTACTTTCTTAATTTCCTCTCCTTTCTCTTTTATTTTTTCTCTTTCTTAATTCATTCTTCTCTTCTCTTTCCTTTCTTTTCCTTTTTTCCTTTCTTTTTTCTCTTTTTTCCCCTTCTCTCTTTTTTTTCCCTCTCCCTTTTCTCATTTTTCCCGACGGCAGTGCAATTTTACCGACAATATCCTGACAGGTGGGGGTGTCGCACCCCCCCCCCTAAACACACACACACACACACACTTACCACGCTTACACACTTACTCCCTTTAGCGACGCCCCTGGGGGTAACCCCCCCCCCCCCCCCCCTGCTAGCGACAAGAGGTCCGCTTAAAAAAAACTGATTGAAACCGTTTTGGTGTTCAAAACTTAAAGGCCCTCAGTATTTGATGAAAACTCGGAAACGAGTCTGATGCAAAGAATGCTAAAGAGTCGTCTTCTTGTTTTTCGATTTCTTCTTGATTGCTGGCCTTTACGGTTGCCGTTATAACCACCAAAATCATTATACGAATATCATGTACAGAAGCTATTACATACCTCCTGCATGTATTCTGTAAAATCAATACTTTTGATGACTCGGTCTTTGACTTCTTTTGGAATTTCTTTATCACACACCAATGACACTGAACAGAAAAACTGTTTTATAGAAATGTCAATGTCCAAATTCATACTTCAAGTTTATTCCTTCTATTTCATTTAAGAAATATAATTGAATTGAACATGAATTATGTAACATAATTTGACTAGAACATGAATTATGTAACATAATTTGACTAGAACATGATAACTGACATAATTTCATCGTACTAACATAACAATTATGCCTTTATAGCGCAATAATGCAGAGATGTCTCTATGCCCTTACAAAGATAAAAAAGAGAGTTAATTAATCTACTATGAAAGAATCATAAATCTAGTAAGGAAAGGGAATATTAACATGAATGCATATTAGAAAAACATGATAACATACATGTAGTAGAAATTAAGGTATATGAAACACTGATTTCCTTTCCAATTCAAAATATATCAAGGAATTCTTAAATTAGCCCTACATACATTTTATTAGCATGCGACAAATAAAAGCTTTTTTTTTTTTTTTTTATATACACCAACAATATAAGTCTATTACAATATAAAGTACATAGAGCAAATCAATATGACATGAAATAATTAATCTTTAATTTAGTAAATTGAATTTAAATTGAACATGAAATTCACAACGTTGGGCTATAGACTTTATACATAACATTCTTCTCCCCCCTCCCCTTTTTACATCGGGGGTTCCTTGCTACCGGTATAGTGTAACGATCTAAAATATGATCTATAGTTTCAAACTAAATCATCGGTATCTATTTCACTATCATATTTACTCTGTTTACCTTGCAACGCACATAGTACAGGCACTTTCAAATACTTTTGTAACGATATAAATATATATACATGATACATATGCCCAATAAAAAAAGCTAATCATTAAGCCTCGTATATTAGGATTCGATGGTTAACCATGAACAAATAAAATGGCACTCTGAAATATTTTACCTTTTCTCAAAAGATCCCTCATCTTTTTCTCTCTCTTCTCTCTGTCGAGTTACCAAGCTTGTTCCTTTTAATTTCTCGTTTTCTGTCTTTGTAATTAGAAAGATTTATGTTTATCATAAATTTGAAGTGCGATATATTACACAATTCTTCTTCCTTCCTAATCTTAATTTGTATTCATTGTCAATTTGTGTGAATATACTGTTTTTTTAAATATAATTTGAACAATAAAAATATGTATATTTTGAAGGTATCAGTCTTTGGACTGATTTACAAAGAATTTCCTTTCAATAAACATAGCCGAATAAATGACTGAATGAAAAAATAAATTAGAAATGCCTGATAAGCAAAGAGAGATAAAGGAAGGTACGGGAATCAGGGATTGTACAGAGTAAGGCCCTTAAGTTTAAAGTTTTGTATGCACAGATAACATTTTATTAAACAATTATGGATAATTACAGAAACAAAAATGATGTTCTATATTATGAAAATGTCCTTGGAACAAACAAAGGGAAGAAACAAAGATAGAAATATGACTTCACCATGATTCCCAAGACATGATTTAAGTATTAAAACAAACTTGTAAAAATTGCACATCTATTATACCTTGCATATTTTAAAACAAAAATGTTCAAATACATTGTAATATTTTGAGAACAATAATTTGCTTTAATAAACACGTTGCCAATACAATGAACACTTAGATAATCTGTTCAGTATTACAAATACAATTGCAGGGAGGCAGCTGCTCATCCCCCAAAATAGCGGGAATATGCATGGCTGTGTATTATATTTGCATTGCATGCTTTCAGTCGATTAGAAGGTGTGCTACCCCATCCCCTCGTCTTTTATTTTGATTATCTACCTGTATCTGTCTATACAATAACCGCCATTTGCAATAATGAGCGCAACGCCTAGATAATTCATAAGCGTAAACGTTACATAGTCTACTGTCGACGGCATAATGAAATCAGTCAACATTATGATAGCATTATAATAGAGCGGAGTCTAGACCGACTATTTGATTTAAATCACATTTCTGCACAGGCTTGCAAGGCATGGGCACTGAAAGGACTGCATCCAGGAGTTTTAAAGTTCCGACATTCGATAAACCATCATCTCATAATTATTCGGGCAAAAAGGTGCCACATATATCCTAATTAATGGGCAACGAGGTACCCAAATATCCTCACATTCATACAACAAGGTGCATGAAAATATATTTGTATCTGGAGTTTGTATGAGCTGTGACATCGGAGACCAGGTAAGATGTATAAGCTGCATTTTCCAGTTGACCGAATAACAATCTAAAATGGTTTGGTTTTTGTAAGTCTGTTAAACTCCACGTTTCATCTGGAGAGCTAAAATTTACTCCCATGTCTCATGGAGGATGTAAAGCCTATCACCAGTGCAGAAAGCAATCTCTCCCGTCTTGAATGCTTGCAAAAAACAATTATATGTTACGATTATCTTGAAATTAGTGAGAATGTTTTTGATGTATTTTAGCTCTTTTGTGTACTGGTCGATGCTCATCAGACCCTGATCGCGCTTCTCCCATGCAATGATAATTGAATCATCCTGACACACAGCAGGGTAAGGGTAATAACCATCTTTACTGATACTATGAATGCTAGCACCAGACACATCGTTGATTACGTGTACCTGGGACGGAAAGTCAAAAATAGATGGACTCATATTAACGACAATCGCTTGACTGGATGTCATCGCAAACATCTGCCTTGGTACAAATCCGTTACACATCATCTCTCTAATTGCCTCCCCCCTTCTTGCTTAAATACTTGTATTTTCTGGCAAAAACTGTTACCTACGAAGATGAGCCCATCCTTGCCTACAGTGAGACCGCCAGTAAATGTTGCGAACCCACTATTCAATTTCTCAAACGTTACATCAAGCTTTTCACAAAGCTCTGTGTACAAAGAAATTCCGTTATTTTGGTCGCGTATGACGTATCCACCATCAGGCATGAAGTGTAAGGCACTAACTTTAACAGATTTCAGAAAGGTATCTTGTATGATGCCCTCAGAAGAATATGTGACTATTCCACCCTCGTGACAACCAACAGCTATCTCATTGTTTGGTGATATTACCATCCCTCTCATGATATTTCCAGCAGGCAGTGGAACTTCCTTGCGCAGAACCCATTTAGACTTCGTATGTGCAGGGACCTCCCTGGTATGTGTTAGCTGGCCCAACCGGAGTTCATCCGATCCCTGACTCCTGAAGCTAATTCTTTCACCTTCCTCAGCAGTTCTTCTGGGCAGTTCCTCATCTGGTCCAAACTGGTTTAGAAGCTCTTCCAGCTGTCGACACATAGCTTTATGTGTGGTCAGTGCCTCTGTCTGGAGAGGAAAATTAAGACCATTCTTAACCAAATCCAGAACCTTCTTAATCTCGTCTATCTGCTTACGAATCGGCTTCGCCACGTCTTCCAATGAAGTCTTAAGTTTCCCTAGCTTGTGCCCAACTTCACTTTTCAACACTCTCTTTCTTTTCTTTAATTTCTCAACTAATTCCTCAAAAGCCGCATCTATTTCGCCATTGAGTTGTTCCTGGACGTTCTGCACCCTTTTATGCTGGTATTCGATGAAAATAAAATACTTGTCAACGTTGCGTATCTTTGCATCCGCTTTAGATACAAGTTTCTCGACGTGATTCTTTTGCTCACTTTCATGTTCGCCTGCTTCCAGGATAGTGTGAGCATTCCTTACATGCTCTGTTATTCCACACTTGCAGCAGACATACTTGTTACAGTTAAGACAAAAACATTCTTCATCGTAGTTCGGATGTTTTCGACATTTGTTCCATTTTCCTTGAAATGATTCGTTTTCTTGATTACTGTTGGAACCGACCTGGCCCTGGGTCTCCACATCTTCAACAATGGATCTGACTGTTATGTTTGATTGCAGTCTACCCACGTCTCCAACATGAACCGAAGTCTCCTCCCTGCACGTAGGACACAACAGCTTTCCACGAGACTCGAGGAGATTCTCAAGACAACCCTTGCAGAAGGTATGGGAGCAGGTCAGGATCTTGGGTTCCTTGAAGAAGCTCAGGCAAACAGGACACTCGAGGTTCTTATGGACAGCCTGATTCAAGGAAGAAGCCATCATTGACAACTCAGGTACTTGACCTAAGGAAGAACAAAATATATGTGAATTAATTGGCCAACTAATAATCAAAGTGTGAAATATTTGTGTAATTACGTAGCTGGCTATTATTGCACTAAAAATGTCAAACATAATGCATTCAATAATTAATAGAGCCTACCCGGTACAACATTATGAAATCTAGTCTTATCTCATGAGGTTAATTGTTGACTTCAAAGTAAATACTGTTTTCAATCATGTGACATGATAGCTGCTTAGGTACACATATTTGATTTAATGCTCCTTGTACATTTAGCGATGCACGTAGCTGCTCATCAGTTGAAACAAATAATTTGGAGTTCATGAAAAGAAATTAATATCTCAGATTGATGTACATATTTGTTGTTGATCATGCCTTATTGACTGTGTTATCTTTCGCCCACACTTAATACCTGTCCGTTACTTTCAATGAGCGATAGAGGGCGCGAGGGGATGATGGTTATTCTGACCTTTATTAAACATATTTGTAATTTACTTTGGCTTTTTTTTTTGTGTAAACCAAGGAGGTATTCTGAAAATTATGTTGTATTTCATGTTTAGAGAATATGTAATATTCTTAACATATATATGTGGTGCTTATTTTATCTGTTAAGGCTTGTTAACATATGGCATGGTAAACAACTTCATAATGCCACCGCGTTATTAACCTTGATCACCTCATCTCAATTGTGATAATAATTAGACAGCTACAGTGGAGGAACCGATGGGAAGAAAAAGAGGGACAGATTAACAAGTACATGGACTATTAACATAAATCATTTGACTGGAATTTCATTTGAGCAGCTAACTAGAACAGCTGAAGACTGACGTTTGGGAATTATTGGAATTATGGAGAACCTGTGTCTTAAGGCCCATTTCATTATCGCTCCAGGCCAAGCAATGGCCTCCAAGTTATGGGAATAGATACTTTGATAAACAACCATGGCGTTTCAACCATCAACATTATATTTTGTATGGGTTTTATTCTGAAAATTATATTGTCTTTGATGCTAGTGAAGTTGGTGTTGTAACATAATTTAATGCCATAAAATGGACACGTATTGTGGGTAGGGTGTAGAACAGGGTTTAGAACATGTAACAGCAACAGGTCAAATGTTGAGGGGGAAGATTAACTAGGTCAGGAGGGGATGTACCCTTTATTTTGCCTTTTAATTAGAGTGGGAAAACATGCGAATTTTAAAGTGAAACGGACTCATAAACATACTCTCTCTGTTTCTTTTCCCGAGTGTCTTCTATCTTTCACTCATATCTTCTTTGTTCGTTCTTCTCTGCTGTAAATGCTTCATTATGGACGAAAAGCATTTCATGATAATCTTTTAATGCACCTCTTACCGATTTTTCGGAAAGTGGAGCTGAATTGGTATGATCGTATTGGCTAAATTTCACACATTTTGGGGTCTAAAATTACCATTAAAGGCAATTTTAGGTTCTAAAAGGGCACTAGAAATGTCATAGATAAGAATAAAAGCAATAACCATGCACTTGGAAGGCATTTGCGGAACTTGTCAGGAATAAACTCATTGCTTGGGAGCATGGAAAAGTATCTGGATATCAGCTAACCTATCCAGGGTATGACTATCTTGCATTGAAAGCTCTTGCTGTACGAGATGCAGTGGCATCAGTTGGAAATCAAATAGGAGTTGGCAAGGAATCAGATATTTACATTGTTGCCAATGAAAATGATGAACAGTTGGCACTCAAGTTACATAGACTTAGGGGACATCATTTCGCAAGCTGAAAGAGAAGTGTGACTATCTTTGAAAGAGAAAGAGCGCATCTTGGCTCTACTTGTCTCTTCTAGCTGCTATGAAAGAATTTGCATTCATGAAGGCTTTGTATGACCATGGCTTCCCTGTGCCAACACCAATACACTCCACCAGACTCCACCCCCCCCCTGGATCCGCCACTGGTACCATTTGCCCCTTAATTAGAGTAGAAACAATTGTGGATTTTAAAGTGAAACGGACTCATAAACATACTCTCTCTGTTTCTTTTCCCGAGTGTCTTCTATCTTTCACTCCTATTTTCTCTTTTCTTTCTTCTTTGTTGTATATGCTACATTAGGGACGAAAAACATTTCATAATAATCTTTTAATGTACCTCTTACTGATTCACATGATAATATAATCTTATTAGAATATTTTCAATTAATCTATCTCCTTATCTCACGTTTTGGGGATCCCACTTACCTTCAACTCTCATTCGATTGCGGTACCCAATTTTTAACTTCAAAGAAAATACTGTTTTCTACCATGTGATATGATGACTGATAAGGTACGCAGATTTGATTTAATGCCCCTTGTAATTTAGCGATACGCGTAGCTGCTCATCTGTTGAAAAAATGAATTTGTAGTTCATACAAATAAATGAATATCCCAGATTGATGTATATATTTGTTTATGAACTTGTGTTATTTACAGTGTTATCTTTGCTCAAACTTGGTACCCGTCTGTGACAGTAATGACCTTTCAATGAGCGATATAAGGTGCTAGGGGATAATCGTTTGGAGGGGGAGGGGTAATTAGCACAATTTTTGTTGGGGGGGAGGGGTCTCGAAAATTTGAAAATTCGCATCAACCCCCCCCCCCCCCCCCCCCCCCATCCCCTTCGAGAGCCAGGGGGGCATCTCCAACAAAAAGCAATGGTAAAATTAACGTGTTTTTACACGTTTTTTTTTCCTAGGGGGCCAGGCCACCGGGTCTCCCCCCTGGATCCGCCACTGGTACCATTTGCCCCTTCATTAGAGTGAAAAAATTGTGAATTTTAAAGCGAAACGGACACATAAACATACTTTCTCTGTATTTTTTCCTATATCTTTTCTATCTTTCACTGCTATCTTCGTTTTTCTTTCTTTTCTGCTGTATATGCCTCATTAAGAAAGCAAAACATTTCCTGATAATCTTTGTATGCACCTATTACTGATTCAAATCATAATATAATCTTTTTAGAATATTTTCAATTAATCTATATCCTTATATTATCTCGAGTTTGTTGGATCCCTCTTTTCCTCAACTGTCATTCGATTGCCGTACCCCCCCCCCCCCAAGTACATTTTCTATTAACATCAATTAGTTAACTGGAATTTCATTTGAGCAGCTAACTATAACAGCTGAAGACAGGGAATTATGGAGAACCTGTGTCTTAAGGCCCATTTCATTATCGCTCCAGGGCAAGCAACGGCCTCCAAGTTATGGGAATGGATACTTTGATAATCAACCATGGCGTTTTAACCATCAACATTATATTTTGTTATCTATGGGTTATATTCTGAAAATTATATTGTCTTTGATGCTAGTGAAGTTGATGTTGTAACATAATTTAATGCCATAAAATGGACACGTATTGTTGGTAGGGTAAAGCAAAGGGATTTTGAACATGTAACAGCAACAGGTCAAATTTTGAGGGGGAAGATTGAACATGTCAGGAGGGGATGTACCCTTTATTTTGCCTTTTAATTAGAGTGGGAAAAAAATGCGAATTTTAAAGTGAAACGGACTCATAAACATACTCTCGCTGTTTCTTTTCCCGAGTGTCTTCTATCTTTCACTCCTATATTCTTTTTTCGTTCTTCTCTGCTGTAAATGCTTCATTATGGACGAAAAGCATTTCATGATAATCTTTTAATGCACCTCTTACTGATTTTTCGGATGTAGTCAATCTGAAGTTCCGTTACTATACAACTTTCAAATATTTAAAACGAGACCTCCATATTTCGTCATCTGATAATTGTAGTAATCATTTTCCCATTTGAGTTGTTGATCTGTTTCTGACAAAGCAATAGTACAACAACGTATACAAACAGAGTAACATAGTTTAGAAACTGTTTGTGTGTTTCAGGAAATTGTGTGATCGATCATCATGTGGTTCACTTAATTCATTTTATTCCTATTGATTGGCTCCTGATTTCACTTTTCCATTCATTTGGGATAGCAGATATAAGCGAATTATATGCCATAATAGGTACATAACCAATGACTCAAGTAATTTCGTCGGGTCGTCGTCGAACAAGTGTCTGACCGAGTTTCGATTGCGTTTGCGCTAAATTTACGAAGATTGATTCTGTTCTTTTATTTATATGTATTGCGCCCTCTTTCATTTGAAACTGATAGATGATGATCAATCTTGCCCTTATATGTAATAATAACACTCTTGGAAAACAATTATTTTTCTTTTGTTTTCATCCTTATTTGTTCTCTCATTCTCTATCAAGAATATTTGAGACAGGGGCTAGGAGGCTGCAGCCCCTTGATACTTTTAAAGGGAAAATCGGATAACCGTCATGTTATCAGCA
Organism: Strongylocentrotus droebachiensis; assembly: GCA_035222895.1. Lineage (NCBI taxonomy): Eukaryota > Metazoa > Echinodermata > Echinoidea > Camarodonta > Strongylocentrotidae > Strongylocentrotus > Strongylocentrotus droebachiensis. The sequence goes on along the minus strand of JAVYIG010006672.1, from coordinate 35,494 downwards.
AGGCGCTATGTCAGAAGTTTCCCATTTGTTATAATCTAATATACCGGTAGTTCAGTTTTTATGACGACATTATTGTTGGTGGTATATTGCGTATAAATGCTCTTAAACATAAACACACACAATATTGCATATTAAGACAAGAAATCCCCCCTCTCCCCCCCCCCCCCCCCCCACACCCTGTATGTCTATAATCTTATTTCTTCGATAAAAAAAACACTGTTCTTCAACTTGATGACTCTGTAATTTGAGGATAAGGTCTTTTCGGTTGAACAATGATTATTCAAATTTTCTATATTTCCTCGATCTTTAGTCTGAGGTAAATGCTCAATACATATAGTAAATTCCTTTGTTTAGAATTGAATACTTTTATTCCATTAATGCTTTGGGCACCTTCATGCATGCCGATTCCCTTGTGCGTGAGCCTTGTAAATGTTGTTATGACCATGAGAGTCGATAGAGTTTAGTCAATTCAAGGGATACAACCACTACCTGAATGAAGCAGCTATCCCACGGGAGTCGTGGGGCGTGGGGTGGGGTATTTATCCCATAAATTGTAGAATGTTTGACATCATTTTTAGTCACCAAGCAGACCCGTCACTAAGGGGGCATCCCCCTCCCCGCGCTAGCGACAAGAGGTCCGCCTTAAAAACAAAAAAACACTGATTGAAACCGTTTAGGTGTTCAAAACTTAAAGACCCTCATTATTTGATGAAAACTCGAAAACGAATCTGATGCAAAGAATGCTAAAGACAGTTTGACGTCGTTCGCTGGAGTGAAGACAGTCTTGACTCATACTAATGTCGATGGAACATCTTTATCAGGGCAAAAGTAGTATTCTTTTTTTTCGATTTCTTCTTGATTGCTGACGTTTACGCTTGCCGTTATAACCGCTGACATTAATTATACGAATAGCATGTACAGAAGCTTTCATATACCTCCTCTGCATGTATTTTTTATGGATGACTCGGTTGTTCACTTCTTTTTGAATTGTTTTTCCATCATACCAATGGCACTGGACAAAGGACTATTTTCAGTACATATCAGAGACCAAATTCATACTTTAAATTTATTCCTTCTATTTCCTTTGAAAAATATAATTGAATTGAACATGAAATATGTAACATAATTTGAATGGAACATGATAACTGACATAATTTCATCATAATAATCATTATGATTTTATAGCGCAACAATGCAGGGATGTCTCTATATACTGTTACAAAGATGATAAAGTAAGTTAATTAATCGACTATGAAAGAATCATAAACCTAGTGAGGAAGGCGGAAATTAACTTTAATGCATATCAGAATAACAAGATAAACTACATGTAGTCAAAAATAAGGTATATAATTCACTGATTTCCTTTCCAATTCAATATATAACAAGGAATTCTTAAATTAGGCCTACATACATGTTATGCACATTCGACAAATAAAAGCTTAAATAGTTTATTCATGAACACCAAAATTACAAGTCTAATAGCATAAACGTACATAGAGCAAATCAATATAACAATACATAATTAATCTTTAAATGAGTCAATTGAATTTAAATTGAACATGAAATTCGCAACGTTTCGCTATAGACTATAACTCTTCTCCCCCTCTACTTTATGCATCAGGGGTTCCTTGCTACCAGTATAGTGTAAGGATGTAAAATATGATCTATAGTTTCAAACTAAATCATCGGTATCTATTATTTACTCTGTTTACTTTGCAACGCACATAGTACAAGCATTTCTAAATATTTTTGTAACGATATAAATATATATACATGATATATGCCCAATAAAAAAAGCTAATCATTAAGCCGCGTGTATTAGGATTTGAATGTAAACCATGAACAAATTAAATGGCACTCTTAAATCTTTTACCTTTTCTCAAAAGATCCCTCATCTTTTTCTCTCTCTTCACTCTGTCGAGTTTCCAAGCTTGTTCCTTTTAATTTCTCGTTTTCTGTCTTTATTATTGGAAAGATTTGTTAATATTCATTATAAATGTGAGGTGCGATTTATTACACAATTCGTATTCCTTTCTAATCTTAATTTGTATTCCTTGTAAATTTGTGTGAATATACTGTTTTTTAATATAATTTTGGACAATAAAAATATGTAAATTTTGAATGTATCAGTCTTTGGACTGATTTACAAAGAATTTTCTTTCAATAAACCTAGCCGAATAAATAACTGAATTAATAGATTAATTATAAATGCCTGATAAGCAAAGAGAGATAAAGGAAGGTACGGGAATCAGGGAATGTACAAAGTAAGGCCCTTAAGTTTAAAGTTGTGTTATGCACAGATAAAATTATATTAAACAATTATGGATAATTACAGAAAAAATAAATAATGTCCTATATTATGAAAATGTCCTTGGAACAAACAAAGGAAGAAACAAACAAAGAATTATGACTTCACCATGATTACCAATACATGATTTAAGTTTTTAAAAACTTCGACAAATTGCATATATATATATAGTACCTTGCATATTTTAAAACAAACATTTCGGATACATTGTAATATGTTAAGAACAATAATTTGCTGACGTTGACACTATACCATGAACACTTAAAGAATCTTTCCAGTATTACAAATAACATTGAAAGGAGGCAGATGCTCATCCCCCATAATAGCGGGATTGCATGACTGTGTATTATATTTGCAATGTATGCTTTCAGTCGATTAGAAAATGTGTCCTACCCCATCCCCTCGTCTTTGGTTTTGATTATCTACCTACATCTGTCTTTAAAATAAATGCAATTTGCAATAAAGAGCGCAACGCCTAGATAATTCATTAGCGTAAACGTTACATAGTCTACTGTCGACGGCATAATGAAATTAGTCAACATTATGATAGCATTATACAAGAGCGGAATCTAAACTAACTATTTGATTTAAATCACATTTCGGCACAGGCTTGCAAGACATGGGCACTGAAAGGACTGCATCTGGCAGTTTATAAGTTTCGACATTCGATGAACCATCATCTCATAATAATAATTCGGGCAGCAGGTGCCCAAATATTCTCTATTAGGACAACGAGGTGTTCAATATGTGTTTTTATCTGGTGTATGTTGGTGACTATTATGAGCCGTGACAACGGAGACCAGGCAAGAGTAGATAATATCTATATACTGCATTTATTCCATTTGACCAAATAACTATCTAAAATGGTTGGGTTTTGTAAGTTTTTCAACTCCACGTTTCATCTGCTAAACTGAAATTTACTGCCATGTCTCATGGAAGATGTAAAACCTATCATTAGTGCAAAAAGCAATATCACCCGTCTCGAACGCTTGCAAACAGCCATCACGTGAATTCGCTATCTTGAAATCAGTAAGAATGTTTTTGATGTATTTGAGTTCGTTTGTGTACTGAACGATGCTCAGCAGACACTGATCGTGCTTAACCCATGCAATGATAACTGAGTCATCCTGACACACAGCAGGGTAAGGATAATCATCATCTTTGCTGATGCTATAAATGATAGCACCAGACACATCGTTGATTACTAGTACCTTGGACAGAGAGCCTCGAAGAAATGGTCTCGTATTTACGACAATCGCTTGGCTGCATGTCACCGCAGACATCTTCCATGGTACAAATCCCTTACATATTATCTCTCTAATTGCCTCCCCCCCTTCTGGCTTAAACACCTGTATTCTCTTGCATAAGATACGACATATGAAGATAAGCCCATCTTTCCCTACAGTGAGACCGCCATATATACCTTCCATTGTCTCAAACGTTACATCAAGCTTTTCACAAAGCTCTGTGTACAAGGAAACTCTGTTATTAGTGTCGCATATGACGTATCCACCATCAGGCATGAAGTCTAAGGCACACACTTTAACTGATTTCAGAACGGTATCTTGTATGATACCCTCAGGAGAATATAAGAATATTCCTCCTTCTCCACATCCAACAGCCATCTCATTGTTTGGTGATATCACCATCCCGCTCATGTGTTTTCCAGCAGGCAGTGGAGCTTCCGTGCGCGGAACCCATTTAGACTTCGTATGTGCAGGGATATCCCTGGTATGTGTTAGCTGGCCCAACTGCAGTTCATCCGATCCCTGACTCCTGAAGCCAATTCTTTCACCTTCCTCAGCGGTTCTTCTGGGCAGCTCCTCATCTGGCCTAATCTGGTTTAGAAGCTCTTCCAGCTGTTGACACATCGCTTTATGTGCGGTTAGAGCCTCTGTCAGGAGAGGAAAATTAAGGCCATCCTTAACCAAGTCCAGAACCTTCTTAATCTCGTTTATCTGCTTACGAATCGACTTCTCAACGTCTCCCAATGAAGTTTTAATTTGTCCTAGCTTGTGCCCAACTTCTTTTTTCAACACCGTCTTTCTTTCCTTCAATTTTTCGACTAATTCCTCAAAAGTCGCATCTATTTCACCATTGAGTCGTTTCTGTATGTTATGCACCCTTTTACGCTGGTCTTCAACCAAGGTGAAATACTTGTCAACGTTGCGTATCTTTGCATCTGCTTCAGATGTAAGTTTCTCGACGTGATTCTTTTGCTCAGTTTCATGGGCGCCTGCTTCCACGATAGTGTGAGCATTCTTTACATGCTCTGATATGCCACACATGCTGCAGACGAACTTCTTACAGTTGCGACAATAACATTCTTCATCGTAGTTCGGATGTTTTCGACATTTGTTCCATTTTCTTTGCAATGATTCGTTTTCTTGATTAATGTTGGTACAGACCTTGCCCTGGGTCTCCACATCTTCAACAAGTGATCTGACTGTTATGTTTGATTGCAGTCTACCCACGTCTCCACCAGGAACCGAAGTCTCCTCCCTGCACGTAGGACACAACAGCTTTCCACGAGACTCCAGGAGAGTCTCAAGACAACCCTTGCAGAAGGTATGGGAGCAGGTCAGGATCTTGGGTTCCTTGAAGAAGCTCAGACAGATAGGACACTCGAGGTTCTTATGGAAAGCATCATGTTTTAAGGAAGTAGCCATCATTGACAACTCAAGCACACGACCTGAGGAAGAAAAAACAACATTGGCCAACTCAATCAAAAGTGTGTAAATACTTAGCTGGCTATTATTGCACTGAAAAATGTCAAACATAATGCATTCGATGATTAATAGGGCCTACGCGGTACAACATAATGAAATTACTTTACGCTTCTTCTTCGGCACTTACGTTACGAAGTAGCGATCTAACGGCGACTATATTAATATGCTTTCAGTATTGAAGAGGCGTTTCGTAATGTTTCAATCAGCAATGCAGTTGCATGAGTATGTTCGTGTGCTTTCGAAATTGTATGCAGTACGTTTCGAAAGGCAAAAATTATTGTGTTTGTTAGGTTTAACATAACGCAGTGTTATTTTATATAATGACATCATGTTTGCGATTAAGAAAAGTGAGAGAAGTGTAATTTAAGTCGACCCTCAAATTCAACTGGGGTTTTTTTCTGCCAAATTCACGATGCATTTTGTTTAACGTGTAGACTTGTACGAATATGTACCTTTGTCAATTTCAGAGTTTGATCTCTCACAACAAATACAATTCATCGAGGGGCAACTAAAAAGAGTTTCAATATTTTTACCACTCACATTTTTACCTCTCACATTTGTTTTCCTCTGATAATTTGAGCTCGGACATTTTTACCTCTGACATTATTACCTCTGACATTTTTACCTCTGACTTTTTTTACCTGGCAATGAAAGGCATTAGCTGCGTACGTGGGTCTGCATTCATTCCATTCATCAAAGACATGTAGATCAACATTGTACATGGGCCATATTTAGGCATATATCACATGTGGCAACAAGTGACATGAATCCGGTTTGACAGATGCCAAAACATGGAATGTGTCGAAAAAAATTGATCTAGAATTCAATCTAATGTAGATTCCCTTTGCACAAATGTACTTTGTTCCATCAAATGTTCATGTAGTGACGGATAACCCGCATGGAATGAAAGACATTGGCTGCCTACGTGGGCCTGTATTTCACCGTCTGGTGACGTGACACTATAAGCAGGTCCCTGATGCAAGTCAGTTGGATCATGGGGTCCTAAAACGAAACCAGTGGAAATACATTTAACTACAGCTACCCAACCAAACAAAAGAATACATATCTCTCGCTCAGTGAGTCGGACCTGATGGGTATTATGACGCAAACAATATCACGTGATAAGGTGGCCTGGGCATTCGACTCAACAAGTGGAGACCTTAGTCTGTTCATAAATTTATACAGCAAAGAAATATTTTAAATGACGATGGGGGAGGGGGACTTCAATATATATCAACTGCTATTGCATCTGATTACTTTGTCCCACCTTGCAATCATTTAAATCTACTACACATTATCAAATCTCGACAATTCCAAATCTTCCGTTACAAATTTAAACATGATCTAAAATGGGGGAGGGGTTAAAGGTAAAACAAAGTTTTGGGAAATTTTGAAAATTGGGTGGATAGTGATTCTTTATAATTTTGATATATTTGGATTCCTCTGTGGATGACACTGGATGTAATATAAGCACTAGAAAAAATTTGCCCCTAAAAAACTTCTGCTTTCGAAAAAAAAATGAATATAAACATTTAAACCGTGCTCCCGGTAAATTTTGATAAACTTCGAATAGCATTTACGGTCGTACAATGGTAGCTGCGACCATGAAAATCTCGGAATATAAAGTTGTGATATATAGTTTACAAACGGGAATAGCTAATCGGTCGATTTTAGTCAGGAAACATTGTTTTATAGCTTAATCAGTATCTTGACCTTGAGAGAGAGAGCTATACAACATAATGGGTATTTTATTGACAATTTTTTAACTTATGACTCGATTTCAATCGCGACAACCATCACTGAGTATTGTAGGATCGCATATGCTTCCAATATGTTCATTTGAACCAAATTTATGACCCCATACCAAAACTTTGTAACATCTTTAAGAGTATAAAACAGGCTCTGGATTTCTACTCACTATTTTATTATATTTTGATTTTTTACATTTGAGTTTCGTTTTAGTATAATTGTAATACATATGCCTATTCATTATTATCTAAATCTAAGGAAATGTATACTATTTATAGATTAAGAACTTAAACTGAACGATAATTGACCTACAATGCTTAAAAAAAACGTTCATTAAATTTGAACGATGCAGAAAAAAGTATTGAAGCATAATGTAGGCCTATAGCCTTACTTTGTCTCAGCTTTGTAATTTGTTGTCCCCCGCCATGTTGGTTGTGAGTGTGGGTAAATGGGAAGGCTTTGTTGTGGTGTGTGTGTGTGTTCTTTTGCAAGACTCTTGTACGGGATGGTGTTTTGTTTGGGCTTGGGCAGTACGAGAAAGGGTTTTAATTTGCTTCAAATTATAACTGATTCCGTTCAGCAAAACGACCTATCGTAATTAGAGAATTGTACATGTATAAAGTGATTCGAATTGATATGTTATCATGACGAAAAAGAATTATATTTTGAAGGATGATTTAACACGAAGAGAGAGAGAGAGAGAGAGACCAAAGTGTGCCTTTGTCTGGAAACCACACATATCTATGTCCGATCCACATTAGTCATACCATGATATACGGGCGGGCACACTCTTTATATCATGTCACACTATCACACTATCGTTTGTGAATGATATATTACATACGCCTGGGCTTCTAACAAGGGTAACAGCAGAAAGAAAAACAAATTTGAAAGGAACACTCTGAAAGGAAGGGTACCTTGATTGAAATCATTTGTAATGATGTTAAAGGGACAATTGAGTTCTGTTGCAGAGGGCGCTACACACAATATTTTTGTGTGAGATAATGAAAAACTGAGTGTCAAATTTGAAAGGACATACAATTTAAATGACAAAATCATCTTTGTTTGATCAAAATCGGTTCAGAGACGGCTGAAATATCCATAAATATAACGATTTCTAATACCTGTGGACCACCACAAATATTATATATTTTTTAAAAACCATGGAAAAAACCTTTTCCGTCGTACTTCAGCCAATGCCGATGTTGGCTTTTTTGTTTGCATTTGCTTGTTGATTATATTACGCACAACCAGCCGGCCAATGTATTGTTATTTTTTTAATTAAATAATAACTTAACGGTCACCGTATTTTTTTAAAAGTGAAGCTGCATTGATATGGTCGTATTGACTAGATTTCACACATGTTGGGGTCTAGAATTACCTTCATAGCAATTTTAGGTTCTAAAAGGGCACTAGAAATGTCATAGATAAGAATAAGAGCAATAACCATGCACTTTGAAGGTATTTGCGGTCTGAAAATAGTACTTAACTATTCCTTTAACGCTGGTACGTTTTACACTGAAAAAGGGATTGTTATGAACACTGATTGTTACCTGCGAAGCGTGGGTGCTTAGAAGCTCAAAAACATGTTGGTCGAATAGATTCTTTAGAGTAAAATTACAATGAAAAAATATTTGTCCATATTTGGGTACTGCTTCGTTCCGTCGCTTTGAAACAAACATTCCTCTTTAATATAATATATGAGAAAAACTCAGACAGACATATACCCGAAGTGAAAAATTGAAACAATATTTTGGCTTCCGTTCAGTATGACACTTTACCCGATATTCAGGTCCACCATTTGTGATAGATATTTATGTAACATATTGTAATTCATAATAATACGTGAAAACCCTAAAACGTAAAAAAAAAAAAAAAAATACATTTATGCATGTATAATAATAATAATAATCAACCGTTCTTGTACAGCGCATAACACATAGTAATAAAACATGTCCCTAAGCGCTCTCGAGAAAAACACAACATAATACAAAGACAAGATGTACTGGGTAACAGACAAAAAAGATGAATTAAATGTTAAATAAGTGCGTCTTTAAAGCTATGGTATGCTATACTTGAACATGAGAGGGCTTTTAACCGTTGATGTTGAATAGATTGAGAAAACCTGAATTTTGCAGATACATTCTTTTGGGGGCAGCGTTTTTACATTAGTAAAAGGATATCAGATTTAGACAAAATATATCCAGGCATACCCATCATGTATAGGGTAAAAAAAAAAAACACAGGTCCTTATAATTATTTCAATACTTCACTTGTTGACATTTTAAATGATCACATGAGATTCCTCCGTCCCCAATACAAAATAGTACACATTTTTTTGTACTTATTAATCAATTTGTTATGAAATTTATTAAGGCTCTGGCATACTCTGAAATAAAATAGCTACGATATAAAAGATATGTAACATATTTATACCCTAAAATATAGACCGATTTTGTACTGCTTAGAGGATGATATTTCGAATTTGGTATGTTGGTGTAGAAAACAAGAAACATTTTTTGTCTTAAAACATCAAGTTAAAATTAAATCAGTTGATATTGGTTTATATTACAAATATATAGATTTGGGTGAATCATGGACAGACATTTTTGGTAGTTTTTCAGTCTCTTCAGCGCCTTTGATTAGGCAACTAGATACTTGCGCTTTATAAATATCTGGATTGGATTGGATTGGCTTGAGATGCCAGGTAAAGATGTCAGAGGTAAAAATGTCAGAGGAAATAACGTCAGAGGTAAAAATGTCAGAGGTAAAAATGTCAAGAAATGTCCTACTCCGAATATAAACATACTGCTACAGTGGCGGGTCCGGTTGGGGGGAGGCACTTTCGCCCCCTTTAACATGTTGTATAATAAGGCCTATTGTCAATAAGTTCGTTGCAGTGGAATAGAAATTTCAGCTGCAGACACTGTCAAAACTAAAATCAATGTATAGAGGTCGAGAAAGAGGCAAGAAGATCAATAGAATACATGCTCGTTATATCATGTATATTATGATACTTTTCATGTGACTAACCTGAGATTACCATGCAATAATCACGTAATGTGAAATTTGTCAATATTCAGTGACAACTATTCCGATCTTTACTTGACCTTTGACCTTTAATACAAATATATAACATTACATTACAAAATAATCATTAGAAGTAAATCCTTCTCCCTTCAGAAGCTGGGTATAGGCCTATCATGTATCATCATGGAACATTGGGGTCAAACGATTATGCAAATTGCCGATCATTGCCCGAATGTTGAAATTGTCCTCCAACGTTATGACATCACGTATGATCACCATCATCAACAACAACAACAACAACAATTCAATGAAAATACTTTTTTAAAATATAGGTTCTTTAAATGCAAAGTCTCCTGTTCTACCTGGTATTTGGGGGGAACAGAGTTGAACAAAATGATGTTTCGTACGTTACCAGAGCCAAAGAGCCTAAACCTTGGTCAAGGACAGACTTAAGAAAATTAAAACATGTTAACGTGGGTATAGTCGACCTTCTCATCTTATCACAATGCAATACTAATAGCATTTAGTCAAATTGTTTATGATATTTACATAAGGTTTAGGGTTTCTGCAATATATACTCGGGTTGTATGTGAATCTATTCCAATGCGCATAGATAGTGGCTATTGCTTGGATCAACAAAATTAAGATTTAACGAGTCAACAATTATATATTATACTCACTGTTTGCCTAGATCCTGCTAAATGCGAAATGAATCATGGAATGAGGCGTCGAGTCCACTACCAATCCAATTGGTAACAAGTGACATGAGAGGTCTATTCTAGAACGTGTTATTAAAGCGTTTACAATGTCTCTTTCACAAGATAAGAAGAGAGCTTGTCTCTTGGTTATGAATCCGGTTTGACAGATGCCAAAACATGCAGTGTGTCGAAGAAAATGGTCTAGAATTCAATCCCAATGCAGATTCCCTTTGCACACATGTACTTTGTTCCATCGATGTTCATGTAGTGACGGATAACCCGCATGAAATGAAAGACATTAGCTGCGTACGTGGGGCTGTATTTCACCGTCTGGTGACGTGACACTATAAGCAGGTCCCTGATGCAAGTCATTTGGATCATAGGATCCTAAAACGAAACCAGTGGAATACTATAACTAGAGCTAACCAACCAAACAAAAGAATACATATCTCTCGCTCAGTGAGTCGGACCTGATGGGTATTATGACGCAAACAATATCACGTGATAATGTGGCCTGGGCATTCCACTCAACAAGTGGAAACCTTAGTCTGTTCATATACAGAAAAGAAATTATTTTAAATGACGATGGGGGAGGGAGATTTCAACACATATCAAATGCCATTGCATCTGAGTACTTTGTCCCACCTTTCAATCATTTAAATCTACTACACATTATCAAATCTCGACAATCCCAAATCTTCCGTTACAAATGTAAACATGATATTAGATGGGGGTGGGGTTAAGAGTATAAAACAGGCTCTGGATTTCTACTCCCTATTTTATTATGTTTTGATTTTTTACATTTGAGTTTCGTGTTAGTATAATTGTACTACATATGCCTATTTATTATTATCTAAATCTAAGGAAATGTATACTATTTAAAGATTAAGAACTTAAACTGAACGATAATTGATCTACAATGCTTAAAAAAAACGTTCATGAAATGTGAACGATGTAGAAAATACTATCGAAGCATAATGTAGGCCTTTAGCCTTACTTTGTCTCAGCTTTGTCATTTTTGTCCCCAGCCATGTTGGTTGTGAGTGTGGTGGGTAAATGGGATGGCATTGTTGTGGTGCGTGTATTTGTTCTTTTGCAAGACTTTTGTATGGGGCGGTGTTTTGTTTGGGCTTTTGGGTAGTAAAAGAAAGGGTTATAATTTGCTTCATATTATAACTGATTCCATTCAGCAAAAAAATGATATCGTAATTTGAATATTGTACATGTATAAAGTGAATCGAATTAAAATGTTATCATGATGAAAAAGAATTATGTTTTGAAGAATGATTGAAGACAAAGACAGAGAGAGAGAGAGAGAGAGAGACAAAAGGGTGACTTTTTCAGGAAACCACACAAATCTTGATTGAAATCATTTGTAATGATGTTAAAGGGATAGTTGAGTTCTGTTGCAGAGGGCGCTACACAACATAATTGTTTGTGAGATAATGAACAAACTGAGTGTTAAATTTGAAAGAAAATACAATTTAAATGACAAAATCACCTTTGTTTGATCAAAATCGGTTCAGAGACGGCTGAAATATCCACAAAATATAACAATTCCTAATCCTTGTGTACCACCACAAATATGAGATAATTTTTAAAAATCCGTTGAAAAAACGAAATAGCGCCTTTTAAGTCGTATTTCAGCCAATACCGATGTTGGGTTTTTTGTTGGCATTTGCGTGTTGATTAAATTACGCACAACCATCCGGCCCATGTATTGTTTTTTGTTTAATTAAATGATTATTTAACGGTCACCGTAATTGTTTGAAAGTGGAGCTAAATTGATATGATCGTATTGGCTAAATTTCACACATTTCGGGGTCTAAAATTACCTTCATAGCAATGTTAGGTTCTAAAAGGGCAATATAAATGACATAGATAAGAATAAGAGCATGCACTTTAAAGGCATTGCGGTCTGAAAACAGAACTCAACTATCCCTTTAACGCTGGTACGTTTTACACTGAAAGAAGATTGTTATGAACACTGATTGTTACCTGAGGAGCGTGGGTGCTTAGAAGCTCAAAAACATGTTTGTCGAATAGATTCTTTAGAGTAAAATGACAATGAAAAACTATTTGTCCATATTTGGGTACTTCTTCGTTGCGCTTTGATACAAACATTCCTCTCTATATGAGAAAAACTCAGACAGACATATACCCAAAGGGAAAAACTGAAACAATATTTTGGCTTCTGTTTATGACACTTAACCCGATATTCAGGTCTACAATCCTCACCAAGATTTCTTATAGATATTTATGTAACATAATGTAATTCATACAAATATGTGAAAACCCTAAAACGTAAACAAAACGAACTACATTTATGCATGTATAGCTATGGTATGCTAAACTTGAACATGAGAGGGCTTTCAACCGTTGATGTTAAATAGATTGAGAAAACCTGAATTTGCAGAAACATTTTTTTTTGGGGGGCAGCGTTTTACATTAGTAAAAGGATATCAGATTTAGAAAGAGTAAATCTAGGCATATATATAATGTATATGGTAAATGAAAATACACAGGTCCTTACAATTATTTCAATACTTCACTTGTTGACATTTTAAATGATCACATTAGATTCCTCCGTCCCCGGTACAAAATATTACAGATATGTTTACTTATGACATTTATTTAGGCTCTGGCATACTCTAAAATAAGATAGGTACGACATTAAAGATATTTAACATATTTATACCCTAAAATATGGGCCGATTTTTGTACTGCTTAGACGATGATATTTCAAATTTGGTGTAGAAAACAAGAACATTTGTTTGTCTTAAAACCTCAAGTTATAATAAAAATCACTAGAAATTGCTTTATATTACAAATATATTTGGGTGAATCATGGACAGACGTTTTTGGTATTTTGTTCAGTGTCATCAGCGCCTTTGATTAGGCAACTAGATATTGGCGCTTGGTAAATACCTGGATTGGATTGGATTGGCTTGGGGTGCCAAGTAAAGATGTCAGAGGTAATAATTTCAGAGGTAAAAATGTCAGAGGAAATAACGTCAGAGGTAAAAATGTCAAGAAATGTCCTACTCCGAATATAAACATACTGCAACAGTGGCGGATCCGGGTTTTTTTTATTTTTTTTATTATTTTTTTTTGGTGGGGGGGGGGGGGGAGGCACAGGGACACCTGCCACAGAATTTTAGACTTTCGTCCCCTTTAACATGTTATATAATGAGGCCTATATGACTAAGAAATTAAGAAAATACGTAAGAGATTATTAATTATTTCAATGATAAGTTTGTTGCAGTGGAATAGAAATTTTAGCTGCAGATACTGTCAAAACTAAAATTAATGTATAGACGTCGAAACAAGAGGAAAAGAGACAAATACAATACATGCTCGTTTTATCATGTATATTATGATACTTTGCATGTGACTAACCTGAGATTACCATGCAATAATCACGTGATGTGAAATTTTTTCAATATTCAGTGCCAACTATTCCGATCTTTACTTGACCTTTGACCTTTAATACAAATATTGAACATTAAATTACAAAATAAAACATCAAAAGTGAATCCTTCTCCCTTCAGAAGCTGTGTATACGCCTATCATGCAACATCATGGAACATTGGGCTCACAAGTTTATGCATATTGCCGATCATTGCCCGAATGTTGAAATTGTTCTCCAATGACGTGAGCTCACGAAATAATCACCATGACCATCAACAACAACAACAACAAAAATATTCAATGGAAAGACCTTTTATTATATATAGGTTCATTAAATGCAAAGTCTTCTATCCTACAGGGTATTTGGGGGGAACCGAGTTAAACAAGATGATGTTTTATACGTTACCAGAGCCAAAAAGCCTCATCCTTGGCCAAGTATAGACTAAAGAAACTTAAAACATATTAACGTGGGTATAGTCGACCTTCTCATCATTAAAACAATGCAATACTAATAGCATTTAATCTTATTGTTTACGATATTTACTAAGGCTTATGGTTTCTGCAATATATACATGGGTTTTATGTAACTCTATTCCGATGCGCATATACATGTAAAGTGACTATCGCTTGGATCAACAAACTTAGATGTAACGAGTCAACAATTATATATTATACTCACTGTTTGCCTAGATCCTGCTAAATGCGAAATGAATCGTGGAATGAGGCGTCGAGTCCACTACTCAGAAAAATATAACAAATCCAATTGGTAACAAGTGACATGAGAGGTCTATTCTAGAACGTGTTATAAAGGCGTTTACAATGTATCTTTCACAAGATAAGAAGAGAGCCTGTCTCTGGTTATGAATCCGGTTTGACAGATGCCAAAACATGCAGTGTGTCGAAGAAAATGCTCTAGAATTCAATCTGCACAAATGTACTTTGTTCCATCAGATGTCCATGTGTAGTGACGGATAACCCGCATGAAATGAAAAACATTATCTGCGTACGTGGGGCTGTATTTCACTGTCTGGTGACGTGACACTATAAGCAGGTCCCTGATGCAAGTCATTTGGATCATGGGATCCTAAAACGAAACCAGTGGAAATACATTTAGCTAGAGCTTACAAACCAAACAAAAGAATACATATTTCTCGCCCAGTGAAGCGGTCCTGATGGGTATTATGACGCAAATAGTATCACGTGATAAGGTGGCCTGGGCATTCTTTTCAACAAGTGGAAACCTTAGTCTGTTCAGAGACAGATTTTTTTTTTTTTTAAATGACAATGGGGAGGGACCTCAATATTTATCAACTGCCATTGCATCTGAGTTCATTTTTCAACATTTAAATCATTTAAATCTACTACACTTTTAGCAAATCTCGACAATTCCAAATCTTCTTTTGTAAATGTAAACATGTCATTAGGGGGGGGGGGGGGGTAAGAGAATGCCAGACTTAATCCCAGTCGTTATTTGATTATGTTTTGAACTTTTACATTCGAGTTTCGTTTTATTATAATTGTTAAACATGTGCTTATTTATTAAAAATCTAAATCTAAGGAAATGTATACTATTTAAAGATTAAGAACTTATACTCAACGATAATTGCAACATAATATTTGAGAAAACATTCATAAAAATCGAATGAAGTAGAGAAATATATCAAAGCAAAATGTAGGCTTAGCCTTACTTTGTCTCAGCTTTGTCATTTTTATTCCCAGCCCTACTAGTTGTGAGTGAGGGTGAAGGGGAACGTATTGATGTGGTGTGTATAATTATGCAAAAAAGTAACAAGTAAAAAGTGTATTAAGTGGATGTAAAAAAATATGATATTTTAATGCAGTTTAACAGTACTGTGAAGCACCTCAGAGATTTATTATCGAGGAAGGTTTCTTAATATTTTATAGAGAAGTTAAAAATGTATTTTTTTTCAAGATTCACGATGGACGGGGATATTCAGATTTTTCAAATGAGGTATACCGTGTGAGTCAAAAAAAAGTTTACACCTAGAAAATTGCTTATTATTTTAAAAATCATCTATGAACAGTAAATCATTATACATCTTATGAAAGAGTGTTTAATCCCAAATCATTTGGTATCATTTTTGTGTGGATTGTGTTCACGCTTGGATAAACAGGAGGCATTGTTTGCAAGAGTGCAAAAATCGACTTGCGCTAGAGTGATGCCTACAGTATGTATTATGTTGGGATTAGCGGAGTGAGAGAATGGATTGAGTGTATCGAATGAAAAGCATTGCTATGCTTTTTGCAGAAGCAAAGTCACACACACGCGTGCAAGTGTTGTTTGATGTTTGATATTCGATATTTGATATGTGTGACATGATTAAATTTGTTAGGGATGTTATTTGTATCTGCAAAGACCGAATTATTACCCAAATCTCAAGTGTTTTATTCAAACATCACATAAGCAACTTTGGCGCAAGTCGATTTTTGCACTCTCGCAAACAATGCCTCCTGTTCATCCAAGCGTGAACACATACCACACAAAATGGTACTAAATGATTCGGGATAAAACACTCTTTCGTAATATGTATACTAATGTACTGTTCATAGATGATTTTTAAAATAATTAGCAATTTTCTACGTGTACTTTTTTTTTTACTCACACTGTATAGGGAGATATTTAGTAGGCCTAGGGAAGTTACTCTTGTTATTAACAGACTAAGATAAATTCAGTATAAACTGCTTCATGGAGCGATCATATACTAGAGAAAACTTATTGAGATTCGGCTTTGTTGAAGATATCTGGTGCTCATTTTGTAAGCAAAAGATTGAAACATATTTACACTTGTTCTGGGAGCGTGTACATGTTCAGAGGTTATGGCAGAAAGTAATAGCTAAGTTTGAGCTAAGGGAATTAAGGTTTGTCGACTGGATGGATATTCATTGAGGGTTGTCCGGTAATTCCCCACGAATAAAGATATGTAATACAATTATTTTTGCAATGAAATATTGGATCTATAGATAATAATAATAATAATCTTTTAAAGTCCACTCCAAATGTTATTAAGTTAAACCAAAAATGAATTATTTTTTTTTGCCCAATTGAACGTGAGCCGGCAGCCACTGAGCAGCGCCAGATCGACGTTGCTCTATCCCCTTACTTATTGTTGAACGCCAAACAAGGTAGCAGCAACTCCCGTCTTTTGGTATGACGCGGCCGGGGTTCGAACCCACGACCTCCCGGTTGTGAGGTGGACGCTCAAAAACAGGAGCCAAAATATTGTAAAATCTCTCACTTCAGATATATGTCTGTTTGAGTTTTTAATAATAATAATAATAATAATGTAACTTATATCGCGCCAAATCCACTCTGTGGAGTGCTCAAGGCGCGTGTAAACAGGAAAAAAGATCAAGACTTGAAAAGGAATGTTTTGAGATGAGTTTTGAAAGAATCAGAGGATAAACATTTTTTGATGTCTTCAGGAAGGCCATTCCATAATTTAGGACTAGAGTATGCAAATGATCTTTCCCCCCACGTTTTGGTAATTTTGGGGGTCACAAGAAAATTGGAAGTGGATGAGCGTAGAGGTCTTGCAGGAGTGTAGTTTTGGATTAGAGAGATAAGGTATTGAGGAGCAGAGCCGTGAACGCAATGAAAGGTAAGCAACACAATTTTGAAAACAATGCGATCTTTTACTGGGAGCCAGTGTAGCGACTGCAAAACTGGGGAAATGTGGGTACGCTTGGTGGTCAGAGAAACAATACGAGCTGCAGCGTTTTGAAGCTTCTGGAGCTTGGACAGTAGATTCTGGGGTAGATTGATTAGGAGGGCATTGCCAAAATCAAGACGGGAGGAAATCAGAGCATGAACTAATTTTTCGGTGGCAGACTTGGACAAATATTTACGAATAAAACCGATATACGCAAGTGGTACCTTACTGATCTACAAATATTAAGAACTTGGTTAGACATTGTCATATGTGAGTCAAACATAACACCGAGATTGCGACACGTTTGTGACAAGTGAATTATGTGGCCAGAAAATGAAATGCAATTGATATTAACTTTACTAAGCTGTACTTTGGAACCAAATATGAGGAATTCACATTTGTCTAAATTTAATTTCAAGGAATGTGCGAGCAACCAATCAAGAACATCAGCCATGCAAGATTCAAGGCGATGAACGGCTCGTTCTGCAGCGGCTTGATCTGAATTGGATATTATATTAGCGAGGAATGTTTGTATCAAAGTGAAACGAACTAGTACCCAAATTTGGAAATGCCTAAACTTCAAATAGTTACTATTGTAATTTTACTCTAAAGAATCTATTCGACGAACATGTTTTTGAGCTTCTAAGCACCCACGCTCCTCAGGTTACAATCAGTTATCATAAAATATTTGTTAGTGTAAAACCTACCAGCGTGAACATTATAACAAATGATTCAATCAAGGTACGTTTCCTTTCAGAGTGTTCCTTTCAAATTTGTTTTTCTTTCTTCTGTTACCCTTATTAAAACCCCAGGCGTATGAAATATCTAATTCACCTACGATAGTGTGACATGATATAAAGAGTGTGCCAGTCCGTATAACATGGAAATACTAATAGGGATCGGATTTTTTTTTTTTTTTTTTTTGTGGTTTCCAGGCAAAGTCAATCTATTAATTTCTCTCTCTCTCTCTCTTTCTCTCTTTTCTTAAATAATCCAGGGTCCATGAGAAAACCCAGGTCGTTTACATGACATAAACTCAGAAGAAGAAGAAAAAACACTAAACATCAGTTCCATTACACAATGTGTTTAATCTAGAGCAAGGTTACTTCATCTTAACACAGATGGTGATGAGCATCAAAATCCTCTTTCTCTACATGTCATCTTCATCTCTCCTCTCTCTGGTATCTCTTTGTTAGGATCCATACAGTACCATGCGCTTAGAAACATGGTATCAAAGGGCAATCCAATCTTCGTAATAAGGTCAGAATCAGATTGGTAAAGTTTGAAATAAAACGGACCAATATATTAAAGACAGTTGTGAATGTTTGACATATGAGATCACTTAAGCTATGCAAATCTCAAATTGGCTATTTGGTCAGTGGGTTGTGACGTTTTTATGAAAAACTCTTCCGTATGTCGTGAACACAAAATCATTTTTTTTCCTCCAAACTTGAGAATCTCTTCTCTCTTGTGGCACAACTCAAAATATTATTATTGTTAATATTATCATTATCATCAGCATTATCGTCATAACTAATCAAAATAGTACTATTATTATTACTATCATTATTATCATTATTGTCATTATTTTTATCATGCATGATCATCATCATCATTATTGTTAGATAATAGTATTATTATTATATACGCCCTATCATATGCAACCATCAAGGTTCTGCATGGCTCAGAGAGCTTTGATGGTGAGAAAAGTCTTGAATCAATTCAAAGTCCGTGGCATATTGCCAAAGAGGGCGACAGATTAGGATGACTTTTAATTTGGACGATGCCTTCAAATCACACTCAACTTCCAATTAAACTATTAAACATGATAAATATACTAGTAAATGGGAAATAACCGAGTCCCTGTGAAATGTTGGCTTGAAAAGTTAATATTCCTTCGTCGGCGACGAAAAAAAGCAAGCAGATTGAACTTAAAGGCCCGAATTCACAAAAGGAGGTTTGTCGACAAACCTTGGTTTTCGTACGTCATATAACGCGTTTTACGCGTTTTTTACAAACCTGGTTTGTAAAGAACAAAAGGAGGTTTGGCGAAACAAAAGGAGGTTTGAGCTCAAACCTTGGTCTGAGCTCAAACCTTGCTTTGTGAATTCGGGCCAAAGGCCCTCAGATTTTGATGAAAACTCGAAAACGTGTCTGTCGTTTAATGCAAAGAATGCTGAAGACGGTATGACATCATTCGATGTAGTACGGATAGTCTTTACTCATACTAATGTCGATGGAACATCACTATCATGTTAAAAGTCGTCTTCTGGTTTCTCGATTTCTTCTTGATTGCTGACCTTTACGCCTACCATTTTAACCGCTGACATATTATACGAATATCATCTCCAGAAGCTTTCACATACCTCATACATGTATTCTCTAACACCAATACTTTTGATGACTCGGTCTTTCACTTCTTTAGGATTGTTTTTCTTTAATGTCAGTGGACAAAGAACTATTTTGGAAATTTCAGTGATCAAATTCATACTTCAAGTTTATTCCTTCAATTATCTTTGAGAAAACATTATTGAAATAATTACGAAATATGCAACATAATTTATAAGGAACATGATAACTGGCATAATTTCATCATAATAATAATTATGTTTTTTTAGCGCAATAATGCAGGGATGTCTCTATGCTGTTACAAAGATAATAAAGTAAGTTAATTAATCTACAATGAAAGAATCATAGACCTAGTAAGGAAGGGGAATTTTAACTTTAATGCATATTAGAATACCTAGATAAAAAAAAGAAATATAAATTAAGGTATATAAAACACTGATTTCCTTTCCAATTCCAAATATAACTGGGAATTCTTAAAAACTTTAAAGGCTCTCGTACATACATGTTATGCACATGCGACAAATAAAAGCAGAAATTGTTTATTTATATACACCAAAATTACAAGTCTAACAATATAAACGTACATAGAGCAAATCAATATGACATTAAATAATTAATCTTTAAATAAGTAAAATAAATTTAAATAGAACATTAAATTCACAACGTTGGGCTATAGACTAACATAACATTCTTCTCCCCCTCCCCTTTATACATCGGGGGTTCCTTGCTACTGGTATAGTGTAACGATCTAAAATATGATCTATAGTTTCAAACTAAATCATCGGTATCTATTTCACTGTCATATTTACTCTGTTTACCTTGCAACGCACATAGTACGACATTTCTAAATATTTTTGTAACGATATAAATATGTATACATTATATGTCCAATAAAAATAAAGCTAATCATTAAGCTGCGTGTATTAGGATTCGAATGTAAACCAAGAACAAATAAAATGGCACTCTTGAATCTTTTACCTTTTCTCAAAAGGCCCGTCATCTTTTTCTCTCTCTTCACTCTGTCGAGTTTCCCAGCTTGTTCCTTTGAATTTCTCATTTTCTGTCTTTATAATTGGAAACATTTGTTTAAATTTATTATAGATTTGAGGTGCGTTCATAGGTGAAACAATTCTTCTTAATTTCTAATCTTAGTTTTGTTCCTTGTCCATTTTTGTGAATGTATTTAATTTTTTAAATACAATTTTGAACAATGCAAAAATGTAAATCTTAAAAGTATCAGTCTTTGGACTGAGTCAAAGGAAATTGTAATAAACCTAGCCGAATGAATAAGTGAAATATAAATGCATAATAAGCAAAGAGAGGTAGAAAGAGTTGCGGGAATTAGGGATTTTACAGCATAAGACCCCTTAAAAGTAATAAATGTTATACGTACAGATCCAGTAAACAACTATGGGTATATACAAATAAATGAGGTTCTAAATTATAAAAGTATCCTTAACAAAACAAACAAAAAAACACAAATACCATCTTAACTAATACATGAAATAATTGAATTGAATTGAATTAATTTATTATCATGCACAAAATAAAATGAAGGCATAAAAATCGTCTTATGGCTCACATTTGTATAAAATATAACAATACATTAACATATCATAGACAAAAAACTACAAAATAACCTAGATAACATAACAATGTAATATAATTTACCCTCTCTGTTGTGAGCCAGGGGAATTATTTTATTATTTGTACTCCCCTGACTCCCAACAGACAATACTAACTTAAATAAATTGCAGAAAAGGTACATGACAACAATTAATGTCACATTAATAAAACAAGTCACAGCCAAGATTTAAATCAATTATTCATCAATTGTTAAGAATTTCAGATAAAAATGTCTATTTTTGGTAGCAGACATAAACTAAACGTACATCATACTGGATGGCAAAGAGGAGAGACAAGGTAGAGAACGAAAGAGAGAAAGGGAGAAAGGGGAAGGGGAAGAGAGAGAGAGAGAGAGAGAGAGAGGAAGAGAGGAACAGTTCAGTGGTAGATGATACATATTGCACCTGTGCTTAGTACTGTTACATATATGAAACACTGCTATGCATGCCAAGAAATACAAATACAACTGTATGTTAGTACATGTACATATAGATGGTAGATACACTGTACAGTTGAAGAAAAAAAAAATATGTCGGATAGAAGAGGCGAGAAGAGAGACAAGAAAGAAATAATTAAACGACGTTGGACAAATTGCATCTATAATTCTCTTTGCATATTTCAAAACAAACGTTTTTTGATACATTGTAATATTTTGAGAACAATACTTTGCCGCTACCATGAGCACATAGATAATCTTGCTAGTATTACACATATCATTAAAGGAGGCAGCTGCTCATCCCCCGTAATAGCAGGAATATGCCTGGCTGTGTATTGTATTTGCAATGTATGCTTTCAGTCGATTAGAAAGTGTGCTACCTCCTCCCCTCGTCTTTGATTTTGATTATCTACCTACATCTGTCTATAAAATAACCGCCATTTGCAATAATGAGCGCAACGCCTTGATACTTCATAAGCGTAAACGTTACATCTACTGTCGACGGCATAATGAAATCGGTCAACATTGTGATAGCATTATAATAGAGCGGAGTCTAGACCGACTATTTGATTTAAATTACATTTCGGCAAAGTCTGGCAAAGCAGGATCACTGAAAGGACTGCATTCGCGAGTTTTAAGTTCCGACATTCGATTAACCGTCATCTCATAATTATTCGGGCAAACAGGTTCCCATATAGCCTAATCATTGGGCAGCGAGGTACTCAAATATCCTCCTATTCAGACAGCGAGGTGCCTGAATATGTATTTTGATCCTGTGTATGTTAAGCAAATATTAATCGACTACGAGGGTAATGGTGCAAACTATCATCGCCGAGATCACCGAGGCGATGATAGTTTGTATCCATTGCCCGAGTAAAGGAGGTTAATATTTGTTTTATATCCCACATCGGCAATAAGGTCTATTTAAAGTGAATTTTACATAATTAAAAAAACTGATTCTGCAGACAGTTTAGCTTCATCTAGATTTTACAAAGCATAACATGCGTACATGTAATACAATCGATGCGCGCTCATTTGACATTGGCATTGACATTTCGCGTAAATTGTTTGCTATGCTTATTCAATGCGCAAGTCACGGAAGTGGGGCAGCAGCAAAAAAATTACTTTACAAAAGTCCTATCGCAGTGAGATAGTACTATCGTTTATCATGTGACCTCGTTTAGACCAATCAGATTGCAAGATTCTAAGTATACGGGATATAATGGTGACTATTATGAGCTGTGACAACGGAGACCAGGCACGATTAGATAATATTTATAAGGTGCATTTATTCCATTTGACCGAATAACAATATAAAATGGTTTGGTTTCGTAAATCTGTTTAATTCCACGTTTTATCTGCAAAACTGAAATTTACTCCCATGTCTCATGGAAGATGTAAAGCCAATGTTCTGTGCAGAAAGCAATTTCTCCTGTCTTGAATGCTTGCAAAAAGCCATTATATGATTTCGTTATCTTAAAATGAATGAAATCAGTGATGTTTTTGATGTATTTGAGCTCTTGTGTGTACTGAACGATGCTCACCAGGCTCTTATTGTTCTTAACCCATGCAATGATAACTGAATCATCCTGACACACAGCAGGGTAAGGGATATCACCATCTTTGTGGATGATGCTATGAATAATAGCTCCAGACATATCGTTGATTACTTGTATCTGATACTGATGGCTGGTAGTACAAAAACTCTTAACGACAATCGCTTGACTGAAATTCATCGCAAATATCTGACATGGTAGAAATCCGTTAAACGTTATCTCTCTAATTGCCTTCCCCCCTTCTGGCTTGAATACCTGTATTTGTTTGCATAAGTCATAATCTATGAAGATCAGCCCATCCTTGCCTACGGTGAGACCTCCATCCCCACCTTGCACATAACCCCGTGTCTCAAACGTGACATCAAGTTTTTCACAAAGCTCTGTGTACAAGGACATTTTGTTATGAGTGTCGCGTATGACGTATCCACCATCAGGCATGAAGTGTAAGGCACTAACTTTAACAGATTTCAGAACGGTATCTTGCATGATGCCCTCAGAAGAATATATGATTATTCCTCCGTCGTCACAACCGACAGCCATCTCATTGTTTGGTGATATTGCCATCCCGTTCATGCTTTTTCCAGCAGGCAGGGGAGCTTCCGTGCGCAGAACCCATGATTTAGAATTCTTTTGTCTTAGCTGGCCCAACTTGAGTCCCTCCGATCCCTGACTCCTGAAGCCAATTCTTTCACCTTCCTCAGCGGTTCTTCTGGGTAGCTCCTCATCTGGCCTAATCTGGTTCAGAAGCTCTTCCAGCTGCTGACAGGTCGCTTTATGTGAGGTCAGAGCCTCTGTCTGGAGAGGAAAATTAAGACCATTCTTAACCAAGTCAAGAACCTTCTTAATCTGGTCTGTCTGCTTAAGAACCGACTTCTCCACTTCTCCCAATGAAGTCTTAAGTTTCCCTAGCTTCTGCCCAACTTCATTTTTCAACACCGTCTTTCTTTCCTTCAATTTCTCAACTAATTCCTCAAAAGTCGCATCTATTTCGCCATTGAGTCGTTCCTGTATGTTATGCATCCTTTTACGCTGGTCTTCAACGAAAGTAAAATACTTGTCAACGTTGCGTATCTTTGCATCCGCTTTAGATGCAAGTTCCTCGATGTGATTCTTTTGCTCGGTTTCATGTTCGCCTGCTTCCATGATAGTGTGAACATCCTTTGCATGCTCTAATAAGCCACACATGCTGCAGACATACTTGTTACAGTTGAGACAAAAACATTCTTCATCGTAGTTCGGATTGTTTTCGACATTTGTCCCATTTTCTTTGCAATGATTTGTTTTCTTGATTACAGTTGGTAATAAAGACCTGGCCCTGGGTCTCCACATCTTCAACAAGTGATCTGACTGTTATGTTTGATTGCAGTCTACCACGACTCCACCAGGAACCGAAGTCTCCTCCCTGCACGTAGGACACGATAGCTTTCCAAGAGACTCCAGCAGAGTCTCAAGACAACCCTTGCAGAAGGTATGGAGCAGGTCAGGATCTTGGGTTCCTTGAAGAAGCTCAGGCAGATAGGACACTCAAGGTTCTTCTTATTGACAGCCTGCATTTGATCCAATGAACTAGCCATCATCGACAACTCAAGCGACCTGAAAGAGTTAGAAAAAGATCGGTGTTAATTAACAAGCCAACTCTATCAAAAGCGTAAAATATTGTGTAAATACTTAGCTGGCTATTATTGCACTAAAAATGTTAAACATAATGCATTCCATAATTAATAGGTCCTATAGCTACCTGGTACACATTATGAAATTACTTTACCTTACTTCTTACGTTACGAAGTAGCTATAACGGCGACTTTGCTTTCAATAAGGCGTATTATGATAATGTCTCATTCAGCAATGCAGTTGTATGAGTGTGTATCTTTTTCGGCTGGAAATTTCCACTGACATTCATAACAGGAAGTATTATGTTGAACCTTTGCACTTGTGATCCTTCCGCTCAACCTAAACGTTCACCCACGCACATCGCAGCAATCCCTCTCGCCATTACAAGTTAAATGAGTATGATTTTTCCATTAAGGGTCGGGATTCCCACTCATAAATATTTCTTGGTTAACATAACACTGATACTATTTGGTGCTGGTACTGTTGGGTTACGGTCATATATATTTGTGTAATACACTTATGCCATACCTTATAACTGTAATTCATTGTGGGATATGTTCATTGAAACTCAACTTGGTTAAATATCTAAATATATTGTTAGGAACGTCATAATGCTGTATTACGCATATCTTACTACTTTCATTCGTCCCACGTTTCTTTTCCCTTCCTCAATCTCTTTTTCTTCCATTCTGATCTCTCAAATCCCAATCTTTCTCTTGAACACTATTCGTTTTTCTCCTCTCTACCACCTCGCCTTCCATCATATGTTAACCATTACCTCAAATCTGTTCAGTTCTTGCTCCCTTCGACTTCATTTCTCTCATTCTTACTACACTTTACTTTGTTCTGTTTTCTTTTATCTCCGCTTCTATTACTTTGTTTCTCTCTATTTCTAACTATCTGCTGTATGTTTTCTGGTTCACCTGTCGTGTAATGTATTCTACTAGGCTGTGTCGTCTGTAACTGCGGTGTGTTTTCCATTTCGTGTTACTTTGTTGTAAACATGTATTGTTATGTTAAATCATTCATATATGTATGTCTTATACATGTAAGTATTCGTAATTTGATATTCTCTTCTGTGAGTCTATGTAAATATAATGCCTATTTGAATTTTTGTTTTGAAGAAACATCCAGATAATTATTTGTATGCCAATTGTGGTTTGGTATTGTGCATGACCAATAATAAAACTGAAAATGAAACTGATGATGGAGGAGTGTGAATGCATTGTGTTAGCTATTCTTCAGATAACGCCTTCTCTCTGTTTGCTCTGTTTGTACCCAATAGGCTGGAGATTATGAACAAATAGAATGTATCGCAAGTAGATGCTACCATCAAGAAATTAATATGTTGATAGGTAGTGTGATGTCAGATGATGCGGTTTCATCATATTTTAATGATACACCTGTATTTCTGTCTTAGTTATTCTTGCTATGGTAATACTACACCTAAAAACCAGTATATTGTGATCTCAGAAACCCCTTCCATCAGTTTAACACTTTATAGAGATACCACCTATACCTTGAACAAATCTGTCTACATCAATGATCAATTGGTTGATGCTGTGCATAAGAAGGGTGTAGATTTACTCCCCCCCCCCCCCCCCCCCCCAGGATGGGGAATCGATCATATAGGGTATAAAATTCATCCCAACGGGTGTAAATTTGAACCCATTTTTCATGAAAATGGAACCAAAAGGTGTTAATTAAACACCGTTGGGTGTAATTTTCACTCCTTAGAGGGAGTAAAATCATAACCTTGGGGTGCAAATTTACACCTTCTTGTGGGCAGTAAATTTACTCCTTACATTGGGGATTAAATTTACTCCCTGTTGGGTGTCACTTATGCGATAAGCATTTACTCCCTATAGGGAGTACATTCAAAGCTCTTTTTCTCTGTGTGTATATAACATATTTTCCTACTTTATTGTGTTCAAATATGAATGAACACTCTTTCTCAGCTTTATTTCCATTGCTATTATTATTATTATTACGTGTATTATTATTAAATTTAGTATTTAAAGTTGTCTTTGTTTTTACAAGTATTAATATTATAATCATTATCATCATCACTTATGTGATAACAGCCACTCCATCTTACTCTTTCTCTTTTCCCTTTTCCTCCAACTCAACTCTTTCTCTCTCTGTGTCTCTCTGTCTTTATCCTTTTATGCGAAGTTGCCATGATAGCTATTGTCTGACATCAATATCTAGCCATGAGTAAAGTTACCCCCCCCCCCCCATGTAAAGTCCCAGACGAGATAGTATTCTCATCGAACTGAAAAAGACCAGATAGTTTATAGTTATTAACTACTTCTTCAGACCTTCTAAGTTTCACATGTGTCTCCAAATCTCCATGATATGTGTCCCTAACCGCTCAAACTGGCGGTTGTTCAACTGTTCAGTGCGTATTGAGTATTGTTCAAAAACTTTTAAAACGTGGTTATGAAGCAACAAAACAGTTTGCGATTATAAAACACTTTTAAGCTTGTTACCAATGCTGCCCTGTGTAATCTCTTTATAATAGTTTTTGTCTCCCTTTCTTACTCATTATTTTTGTTCGCCCGCTCGTGACATACTGGCATTCACTGACAGGATAATATTTTTAATTACAAATATGAAAAATTATTTAAAAAATAACAATAAAGTTAAATCAAAGAAAAGAATACATCAGAAGAGAAGAAAAAAGAGGTGTAAATACTCACCTGTAACTGTTCATCAATGTTTGTTACATTTATTTTGGAGGGGCCCCTTCCCTTAACCCCTTTTGGCGATACATCCCATACCTTGAAAAAACTTTCTACATCTACAATCAGACACAACTTCGGAAAACCGGGTACAGACAATTACTTGGAAAACAGCGAATAACGATGAGTGAATAGAGCGTTTTCAACGTTTAATGCGACTTTGTTTGGACAAGAGGAAAGGAAAACATCATTCGAAGACAACCTATATACAGTTTGGGTCAAAACAAAAGTTACATCTAGAAAATTGCTAATTATTTTTAAAATACCTCGCAAACAATGCCTCTTGTTCATTCAAGCGTGAACACATACCATACACAAATGATACTAAACGATTTTGGATAAAACAATCTTTCATATTAAAGTTGTATCATGAGTTATTGTTTATAGATGATACGGTAGTTTCGACATAGACTTTCGGAAAATAATGTTGTTGTTAATTATTTTCAAAGTCAGGTAGGATTAATAAAAAATATGAAATAAATATATTAACAGCATTATTAAAAAAAATATATATATACCAGTTGGCTTTTGAAGATGTTCCTAGTTACTTTTGTACACATTACCGTACGCAATGAACGATGAGGTCATTAGTTACTGTGCGCTATTCGTTGTTTTCCAAGTAGTTGCCTGTAATCGGTTTTCCTCGGTCGGATTAGCCTTTTAATCATATTCATCTTAATAGATAAAACAGATTACTTGTGTATTTACATACCTTCGTATAGGTTAACTACAGCCTTGCATTCATATGTTGGCTTATCTTCCTATGAAATAATCCAAAATGATTCTTGTCCCGTGACTAACAGGGCAAGTGACTTGTCCGTACTCCTTGTCGTAAGATAATTTCGAAAATAACAAAACGTTTCAGATAGTGCATGATGGTCTATGTGCGTGACGTGTCTGGTACGCTAGACATCGAAGGGGGTGTCAGTGCCACTGTTAACATATTTCGAATCATGACCCGCGCACAACCAATCAACCTACGATGCAGTTGTTTGCAAAGTAAAATAATTATTACCGGATATCACTTAACGATTTATTTGGCCAAAGTTTCGTTTTTATGGTTAAATATTGATATTGACAACGTCACATGATATATTTTTATATCTTGATGGTGTTAGCGTTGTATTGACGATAACATGTCTACATTATAAAGAGGAAGAAATATCATGTAAAGCAGCAGACGACGTTTATTTGTTTGGATGCGTTATTGACCTATTCCAATCATTAAGCTTATAAACGCAAACTTAGCCCACACGCGAGCAAAGATGTCGTCGAATTCCATAGTTAGTAGGGCAATTTAAGAAATTACTTGTGACAAGCTCGTGCCACAACTTTCTCTCTTCTACTAGCTATACGACAACCGAGCCAGTGACATCACTATTTTAAGTAGTCAAACAAGTATTTCGAGTCCTTAAAGATAATGTCCATTTTGCAGCCAACATCAAACTCTGTAGAACTGTGCAGGAATTATGAATATGTCATGTATGTTCTATCTGTGAAATTTAAACATTAACAGTGTCCTAGTATTCAAATTATGCAAGGAAGCCGTTTACCTTCTAAAATTCACTGTCAGACAATATTGAGTGACTGACTACCTTCTTTTTTGGGGGTAACAACATCCATAAAATGAGCTGTAACAGGTACTTGAGCATTTGTCTACATCAATAACCCTACTACTTGAAATGGCCAAAATTAAATTGATTTAATCTGTGTGCACCACAAAAGGTACGACCATTCGGTAAAAGCGTCTGAACAGTACGATCAGATGAAAATATATTTAGTCCTGAAAAATAATAATCACAGTTTTAAAAGAGATCACCATTACAGGCCTACATTACAAAACTTGTTTTTAAATTGAAGGTGAATAAAGATATTTATCGAAGAAATATCCGATAGTAGACTTCAAGCAAGAACTTTTGCAAGTCAAACACGTTGACCAACTCAGAGGGCGCTGTGTACTTATTGGTCACGACATGGATTAAGGTAACCGTTGCTCCTGATGAGAGTCCAAAGATCACTCTCATTTTAGTAAAGCCCACCCCCCCCCCCCCCCCCCCCCCCCCCCCCTTCTGGATAAGAATAATGAGCAGTGGCGTAATTATGGGGGGAAATGGTGCAAGGAGGAAGGAAAGGCGCTACACACAAAAGGTGAGACCGAGGGGGGGGGGGGGGGTTAAGGGCAAAGAAGGTGAATTTGAGATGATATAAGGAGATACTATGCTCGAGAATGACCTTTATATATTATATTTATGTGAATACACCTCTAACAACAGATTATGTTAAAGCAAAGTCACGATTTGATTTAATATTGAGTATTAAACCTGTAAACAGAAAGTGACTCTCAATGTTTATTGTTTGTAAATATCTTCCCTGTAACAGTGCCTTCATAATCTCGTTATCTTTACCATATTTTAAAACAAGGTAAAACATAAAACAATCCGTTATTATTTTTTATCTAAGTACTTAATGTTTAATAGGATCAGTATAATACGCATACAGAAGAAAAGAGTTTCTCCATCATAATATGGTACTCTGAGATTTAATTACAAAATATATACGTATGTGCAAAATTTGCTCACTAGCGTATCGATTTCATTGATTCTCTATTTGTAATCTTATTGATTATTGTATAATAGAAATGATTATTCTCACTTAAGTTGTAAAAGACCACTCCGTGAAAAAAATTAGGGTCCTGGGTTGAGTGAATTTATTCTTTAAAAAAAAAAAAAAATGGTGAGAATTGGTAGTAGTTTCATGCTCTTTGCTTATTCGCTCTCAACAAAGTTAAGCAACAATGATTGTGGTGATGATAATCCTAATGGTGATATCTATAGTAATACAGTCAAACCTGTCTATAGCGACCGCCCAAGGGAAACACAAAAAGTGGTCTTTGAAGACAGATGGTCTTTGTAGACAGGTTCCTTTAGTACATGTTTCAATGAGAAACAATTTTCGAGGGAAACAAAAAATGTGGTCTTTATAGACAGGTGGTCTTTGTAGACAGGTGGTCACTAAAGCAGGTTTGACTGTAGTAATAATAACTTCTAAATTGAAGAAGAAACAGCTCTAAAACAGTGATACTGGATAATATTTAAAACATTTGATAGTCAGGTTTAGGCCATGCAATTACTAAAGGGCCCATGCGGGTTAGCCTATTATGTAAGCAGTTCTGATATTGAATTTTTGAGGTTTGCCTGTCAAACGATCGCGTTTGGGTAATGTATTGAATGCAAACGTTCCAAGGTTGTAATCACAGACACTGAATATAACTAGTTATTTCACAGCGTATGACATATTCTAAATCAATAGGTACGGAAATGTGTGGAGCTCTACACATGCTCTAGTTTTGTTGGAGGGGCGCCATTAGATACATATATTCGACCATTGCATATATTGAAATATGCTGCAAACTCCTGGATAAGTATGTCTGTAATAGTTTCACACAATAGACTAAGTATAAAGGGTCGACATAAAGTTTCAGTCAAGCACAATAAGGCCTACCCGATTACTACTAAACATAAACAGTTGGCAAATTATTTATCAGTACAGTAATCACAGGTAGATGTTAAAGGTATTACAAAGTATTGGTATGGGGTCATGCATTTGGTTCAAATTAACATATTGGAAGCATATGCGTTCCTAAAATATTCATTGATCGTTTGTCCTGTATGAAATCGAGTCTAAAGTTATGAAATTATAAATAATAAACTCTTTATGTTGTATAGCTCCCTCTCAAGGTCAAGATATCAATTTAGCACTAAAACAATGTTTCTTGACTAAAATCGACCGATTAGCTATTCCCGTTTGGAAATTATATATCACAACTACATATTCTGAGATTTTCATGGTCGCAGCTGCTACCATTGTACGGCCGTAGGAGCTATTTGAAATTTATCAAAATTTACCGGGAGCACCGGTTAATTTTTATATTCAATTTTTCTCAAAAACAGAAGTGTTTTAGGGGTTAATTTTTTAGTGCTTATAATACATCCACAGGGGCATCCAAATATATCAAAATTGTAAAGATTCACTATCCACCCAATTTTCAAATTTTCCGAAAACTTTGTATTACCTTTAACTGCACAAACTCAACCTTCCTGGTAATACCTATTGTTGTGGGTCTATGAAGTCCATAGTCAAATTAATCGAACATTTGCTTTTGTGGTGATCAGATCTGCGTCTTTGATGTAGTGTACAGCAGAGAAGAAAAGAAATGAAGATAGGAGTAGAAGATAGAAGACATATGAGAAAAGAGACGGAGAGAGAGAGAGAGAGAGCGGGAGTATTTATATGACTGTGTCCGTTTCACTTCATAATGCAAGTTTTTCCTACTCTGAAGGGTCAAGGATTTCATGAAAACGAAAGGTTTGGAAACCTCGAGAGTTTGTTATTTTACAATCGTTCTTCCTTGCTCGCATCATTTAGAAATATGATGATTTCAGGCAACCAAGTGCCTGACAACCTCCATTGGTGGGCAAAGAGCTAGGTGCCCGAATATTATTTTATTTTACAACGAGGTACCCAAATATATTCATATCTTTTCTATCAAAATTACATTTGGGCAATGAGATGGCCAAATATCCTCATATTCGTGTATCGAGGTAACTGAATATATGAGTTGTTGTATATATGTACTTGTTGGCAAGGTGCCCGCATACAGTATTGTTTGTCTTATCAAGTGTGTTGGTTACAAGTTTTATTTCAACCCAATAAAAATGTCTTTTTTTTAGAATCGAGTGCCCGTACGTGTATACATGGCAAATGACAGGTGCCAGAGTGATGCAAAGTGAATCTTCTGTGATGAATTGGGGATTGGGGTGGCGCGAAGTTTTGTATAAAATGTCTAAAAAGGGTACCGTTTCTAAAAAATAACATGTTGAAAGACACCGATCTAATTTCATCTTCCTCTCTCTGGTAATTCTTTGTTAGGATCCATACATAACTATCATGCGATTAGAAACATTGAATTAAAGAGCACTCCAATCTAGTTGTGAGAAGTTCAGAATCAGATTAGCGAAATTTGAAATAAAACGGACCAATAATGAGACAGTTGTGAATTTTTGACAAATTAAATCACTAAAGCTATGCAAATTTGAAATTGGTTATTTGGTCAGTGGATTGTGACGTATTATTGGATTTTCTTCAAACCTGAAGTCCCTTCTCCCTTGGGGCACTCCTCAAATATATTATGGGTAGCTTAATATCGTATGTTCTCTAGAAAGGAAAGGCCTCTCGAGTAATACATTTTGAAAAAAAACGTAAGTATTTTAGATAGTTTGTTTGTTGTTGGAACAAATGGGAAGTCATCACAGTGATCGATGTAGTCAATCTGAAGTTACATTACTATACAACTTTCAAAAATTCATAACTTATTTTCATAACTTTTGTTTCTATGTTATTAGCTTCTACATGTGTCCTAAAACCATTATTTTATGATGTACTGAAGTTAATTATGTTGATTAATGTACTATACCAGTCTCATTTTCATGTAAAATATTGTATCATGTTTTGTGTGGTTCTGAATAAAATGAGCTTGAACTTGAACTGGAACTAGTTTGCTGTTTAATAGCATAAATGATTCCCTGGAAAATTTGGACAGAGTATAGGAAACGTTAATATTCTTTTGTCAACGACAAAGGAAAAGCAAGCAGATTGAGTAATAAAGGCCCTCAATATTTAATGAAAACTCGGAAATGAGTCTGTATAGTCTGATGCAATAATGCTGAGGACATTATGACGTCACTCGCTGGAGTAAGTAAGGTCTGCACTCATACTAATGTCGATGGAACATCTTTATCATGGCAAAAGTCGTCTTCTATTTCGTGTTCATGATTGCAGACATACACGCTTGCCGTTATAATCGCTGGCATAGCATACGAATATTACCAACAGAAGCTTTCATTTACCTCTTGCATGTATTCTTCACATTGATTCGGTCTTCCTCTTCGTTTGGATTTTTTTCTCACATCAATGACACCGGACAATACAGGACAAAGAACTATTTTCTATAAAAGTCAGTGATCAAATTCATACTTCAAATTTATTCCTTCTATTCCCTTATGCAAATATAATATAATTGAACGTGAAATATGTAACATGATTTTTAATGGCATGATAAATGACATAATTTCAACATAATAATAATTACAACGCAATATTATGCAAGTATGTTTCTATGCTCTCATAAAGATAATAACGAAAGTTACTTTATCTTCGATGAAAGAATCATAGACCTAGTAAGGGAGGGGAAAATTTACTTGAATGCATATCAGAATAACAAGATATAATACATGTAGTAGAAATTAAGGTTTTAAAAGGTTTTCAAATTATAACTAGGAATTCTTTAAAACTTAAATGGATCTCGTACATATATACATGTTATACAAATGCGACAAATAATAGCTTAAATAGTTTATTTATATATACCAAAATTATAAGTCTATACAAACAGCATAAAGGACATAGAGCCAATCACAATAACATTCCTTTATAATCCTTAAATAAGTAAATTTAATATAAATTGAACATGCAATTCACAACATACAGTAGGTGTGTTCTGTTCACGTCGTTGGGCTATAGAGTGAAATAAACCCTTCTCCCCTTCTCCTTTATACAGAGGTTGGTCCTTGCTAGTTGCTACCTGTATAGTGTAGCGATGTAAAACATGATCTATAGTTCCAAACTTAATAATCGGTTCCATTGTCATATTTACTATCTTTACCTTGCAACGGACACAGTACAGGT
Source organism: Strongylocentrotus droebachiensis (assembly GCA_035222895.1). Taxonomy (NCBI): domain Eukaryota; kingdom Metazoa; phylum Echinodermata; class Echinoidea; order Camarodonta; family Strongylocentrotidae; genus Strongylocentrotus; species Strongylocentrotus droebachiensis. The sequence goes on along the minus strand of JAVYIG010006672.1, from coordinate 832 downwards.
ATTTATATCTGTTTTTATATCGATAGACACATCATTAAGTCGCTTGTATTAGGATTGGAATGTAAGCCATGAACCATGAACAAATTAAATGGCACTCTTAAATCTTTTACCTTTACTCAAAAGATCCCTCATCTTTTTCTCTCTCTTCTCTCTGTCGAGTTCCCCAGCTTGTTCCTGTTAATTTATCGTTTTCTCTCTTTATAATTGAAAATATTTTGTTATGTTCATTATAAATTTAAGGTGCAATATGTTACACAATTCTTATTCGTTTTTAATCTTTAATTTTTTTTTCCGTTTCAATTTTTGTGAATGTATTTTTTTTTTTTTACAATTTGAACAATAAAAATATGGACTGATTTACAAAGAGTTTTCTTTCAACAAACCTAGCCGAATGGATGACTGAATAAATAAACGAATTATAAATGCATGATAAGCAAAGAGAGATAGAGGAAGGGATTGTACAGGGTTTATCCACAGATACAGTAAACAATTATGGATAATTATATAAAAATGAGTGATGTCCTTAATTATAAAAATGTCCTTGGAACAAAAACAAACAAAGAAACGAAAATAGAATTATGCCTTCAACATGATAACCAATGTATAAATTAAGTCAACAAACTTGGACAAATTGCATATCTATAATACCTTGCATATTTAAACAAAACATAATTAATCTGTCTACAAATGAAAGCATTAAAATAGAGCGGAGTCTAGGCGGACTATCACATGTCTGCACAGGCTTCAAGGCAAGGAGACTGAGAGGACTGAATTCGCGAGTTTTAAACTTCCGACTTTGGATGAACCGTCATCTCATGATAGTTATTCGGGC